>JAFELO010000737.1:117920-141452 GCA_017140195.1 Eumaeus atala
AGAAGTAACAACATACTCCATAAACTATAAATTAATCCCCGTGATTATCTACGGGGCCGAAACATGGCCTCTTAAAGTAGGACTGGTCCGTAAGTTTGCGGTAGCTCAACGGGCTGAGAGTGCTATATTGGGTGTTTCTCTGTCCGACAGAATTCGTAAAGAGGTCATAAGGCAGAAAACTAAGGTATCCGATATCACGCGACGAATAAGCTCGCTGAAGTAGCAATGGGCTGGTCTCACACTTAGAAAAAGAGATGGCAGATGGGCCAGTAAGATTCTGGAGTGGAGGCCGCGTTTAGGATAAAGAAGTGTTGGTCGAACATTCTCCAGTGGGAAGACGATCTCCGCGCAGTGGCCGGTCCGGGATGGATGCGAGTAGCAGGAGTCGTCTCGGCGTCCATTGAAAGAGGCCTATGTCTAGCAGTGGACCGATAAGGGCTGATATTTATTGATTCATCGATTGTACGTCAATTAAGAATATCATGTAACACGACATGTAACAACTATTCGATGCGAAATATTTTCGATATTTTCTTTAAAGTAGGTATATGGGTGTAGACGAGTAGCCGGAGCTTTTAAAATGCCGTCGCCCATCGACATCTACAAGATACGCGACTGTATAGTCATCACTTGACGCTGGCTATTGTGTTAGCAATTGGTACCGTGGTCGTTCCGGTCCAAATCTGCAATGGAAGTACTAAAGAAACACACTTATTTACAAAACCGGATTAAAATTGGTCAATAAATAAAAATTAAAAAGCCGATTCAAATTATAAGTCAGACAAAAGTGAGAGTCCAGTTTATAGAACTGGATCATCGCTTTTGTCTGACTTATAATATGAATCGGCAACTTTAAAGGGTTTTACTAACTTTTTTAACTTTAAGGTGGTGATGGTATAATAATGTAGTAGATGTTCTTTTAATTTTAAGATTAATTTGCTAGGTAGCTTTCCTGGAATATTGAAAATGTGTGGTTTTATTTGGAAATTTTTCTATATTATTCTATTAATTAATGACTTATTTCTTTAATAATATGAGCACTATTATGAACAATCCTTAGTTGTTTCCTTTCCAATCATCCTAATTACGTATTTTTGACATGATAACGTCTTGAAAATCGATAACGCTAGCTGAATGCACAAATCCATGACGTCTTAATAACGTTCCAGATCATACTAATGTTCAGAATTAGCATTGCCTGTGCCTGTAGCGAAAGGGCGCAACAAGCCGTCTCCTTCATTCGTCAGGCGTCTGGCGTCTTCATCGTCTGGCCATGCGTTCAGTTAGAGAATCGTTGTCATCGTTTTATATATGGCCCAACTCCTATGTAATATATTTGTAATTGAACTCGACTCATAGAAAAAATCATAACATGTAAATGTACAATGATCCTTATCATCATCATCGGTCTTTAGCCGTTCAGCAGCAGACATTAATGAATGCTAAGATATCTGATCCCTTAAAGCATTCACGTCGCATAGGGACATTTTAAAATATCTGACATGTATATTCTGAACTCCTTATTAGAAGAATCTACCCTCCTGAAATCTCACTTTTATATCCTCCCGTAAATGACGTAGTAAGACATAGTAGTTATTCAGAGTTTGTAGTCTTGACCCCATTTGAGCTAATCAACTATAATCACACCCTCCGAGTACCAGAATTCTGAAGCCTTTACCTCATTTGATTACAAATTACCTTAGCCTTTCTTAGGGGGTGGTGAAGCATGTCTACTCCACTGTTTCGAATGTTCTTTTGTTCCTGGCGTAGAGTAAGGAACCGACGTTTCGCCTATTTTACCAAACCGATTTTTTGACGGATCCAATGTTTGACGGATGAATAAGACAGAACAGAATTTGGGGGGTTTTATAAAAATAAAAACAACATAACATTTCTAGTCTATATAAATAAAAATTTATATAGACTAAAAATGTCATACGTTTTTCTGAGGCTCAATGTAGCTAATAGTACACACAGGCGCTAGGAATACACGAGTTATAAAAAATTACATTTTTGATAGGGTTGTTAACAATAACAGGATTTTTTATTGGCCATTAAAATAATTATGAAAAGGTTCAGCCTGTCGATGAAAACAAAACGGTGTGGGATGCGTGTATCGTGCCATATCTTTTGTATGGATGCTAAACTTGGATATTACCTAAAAAGACAAAATGAATAAATAGAAAATACAAATAAAGCCATGAACATACGCTTCATCATAACATTACACCAAGTACGCTGCGAGGAAGCACGACAGAAGATAAAGAAAATGGATGTACTGAGTCATGCTTTGGAATTAAAGTGGCAATGGGTTGATCACATAACTGGTTGCACAGATAGGAGGTGGACCATAGAGACCATTGTGTGGAATGGGCCTACAGATAAAAGAAAAGCCACCAGACCAAAATAACTATCTGAGGATGACATCGAAATGACAGAGAGAGACATAATTGACCAAAGCAATGAAAAAGAGAGATGGAAGAGTTGGGAGGAGATTTATATGTTTCCATACGACGGTTCAAGCTTTGTCGTGGCGGTGGGTCTCAGTAGTCTGGGGATAACACAGACACCTTGAGCGAAGCCAATTGAACCTAGGCGGCGGGTGCTCCTTGTACCCCTCTTAAAACAAGAGGGGACTAAAGAACAGTGGGAGGAGCCGCCCGTTGTACCCCTCTTATAAGAAGAGATAACGAAAGAGAAAAAGAGGCGGCGCTTTTGCGCACGGGGAAAGAGGCGAATATATGAGCCTCATCCCATTGCACCGTCCCAAACTTAGTGGGCTTGTCACCTAGTGCAGAATAATCCCATCTGTGGAGATGGCGTCGGTCCCTTAGGGGGCTGGCTAGCTGTCGAGGTACCCTGATAATTTGTCGTTCCGGGGTAACTCACCAAAGGCGGCACCGATGGCACTCGCGGTGGTTTTTGTGGATATTCAATACTATGATGTGCCGTGAGCCTCACAAACCACTTCGGTTAAGACGGTGGAGAGGACGGAGTTCGGAGAAGTGTGGGCGACTTTATTGTGGTATCCTATTTGCTCTCTTGTTATTTCATGTTGTGCCATGTGTTTTCGTTTGTTTGTGGATGTTTGTAAGGGGATTTCCGTAGTTTTCGCCTAACATTTCTAAGTTTGTGTGAATTACTGCGGATATTGTCTATTGTTACCGATTTATTTTTTGTTTGTTTCGTTTGTTCCTTTCTTTTGAGGCTTTGACATATTTAGGGGGGGATGGGTTTCGGGGGGTGGTTCGACTAGGGGTAGAGGTGGGGGTCGCCTAAGGGAGGTGGTCTGGACTATGAGGTCCTTGAGGATTTATCCTCTTCGGTGTCTCTGTCGGAGGTTGAGTTGGGGTGGAAGCGCCTGGCCACGGAAATATCCGGAGATTCCGGCACTGCGCCAGAATCCGTGGTAGTAAGGTCGCATTTCGTGGCCAAGAGAGGGAAGAGGCACACACGGCAGCGTTGAGAGGGTGCAAGGAGAATGAAAGGAAGCAAGAATTCGAGGGTTCCTTCAAAAGGAGGGCGTTATTATAAGAGAAGGAGGTGGTAGCTAGCCCGGCGGGGACTTTGATCGTCCTTAATGATGTAGGGCGTTGCGGTACTGAAGCAGTGATGGTAGCGGCGGATGCAAACCTCAACTTAATCCTATAATTGACCGGAAAGTCGGGCAATTGGACGTGGGGAGAGGTTTACCTCAAAAATAAGGAAGGCACAGGGTCCATCAGGGACGTGAGGGAGTCCCTGGTGGAATGTACTAAGGGTGGAGAGGTAAAACAACTGCAGGCGGATAATTTGCGTCTGCGGAGGGAGCTCGGAAAATTGAGGGAGGAGATCCGAGCCTACAGGCGCGGGTTGGAAGAAGGGAGGAAGAAGGCGAACGATGAGACTGGTGAAGTTACGAACTCAGCAGAATTTATGAAAGAGGTTGCCTAAATGGTGGGCAAAATAGTGGACGCGAGGATCTCGGGTATTGAGATGAGGCTCCCTCCAGCCCCACGCTGTGGTCCCCCTCTTGATGCATTCAGCAACCCGCTGACAAAGCTACTAGGACAGTTATTGCGGCCAATAATATGGCGGTCACTCCAAGGAGGCAGATGTCCCTGACTTGCAGGAGCTCTCTACACCTTCCTAAGCTCCAATGGGGAAGGACCACAGGGAGCTGACGACTGGATGTCACGACTGTGACGGAGCGGTGATCTCGACCCAGCACTCCCTTGCGGTGTGCTCGGGATGGTCGGCACTGCGTCACAATCTGACGTCAGTCTGCGGAGGGGACGCCAGTAAATACGATGCTCGGTAATGACCAGTTCGATGAGGTGATCGCTTACTTTTGTCTCTGTCAAAACCTGGGCTCTTCTGGAAAATTTACAGCGATACCAGGTCGATTGGCGATACGTTGAAGTACTGGCACAATTGTTTGGCGCTGCTTTTATGTTCATTCTGATTCCGGGATGTCGAGCAAGGCCAATCCAATTGCATTGGGGAGTGCGAACGAGGGATGTTATTTCCCCCGTATATTCCCCCGAAAGTGTTCCCTAATGCTATGGAGGACATTAATACTGAATTTAATAATTACATTATAAATTAACCTCACTTCAAAACTCTACTAAGCATAATAGCGCACTAAAAAGTTAAAAATAAACTAAATTGTGATGCAGTATAATGTGCATCTTGTTATATATTATTATAGTCAGACAATATAATTAGAATAATAGCATATTTTCTATACTAAAATATAAAGCAGAAGAGTTTGTTTCTATGTGTGAACGCGCTAATCACAGTGACTACTCGCCCAAATTGAGTAACACATTTCATGTTACATAGTCCATTTATTGAGGACACTATAATGAATAGGGCCGCAGTAACGCGGGTGAAACCGCGAGAAGATGCGCGTTACATTGTAACACCCAATAAAGAACTTCCCCCTGGTCATGGCCAGTTAAATATAACTTACCTGGAAGTAGCTTAACTAATTTTGGAGACAAATTGGCTTCTGCAAATTAATTTGCGCGGTTTTGGCCAAACAATTAATATAGTAATTTCTATATGGGGCTCCGACACAGTCAATAGAGCCATAAATCTAGTACATGCTGTGTGTGTGGATATACACCAACGCACTCGGAAACGCTTGCTGTCTCTCTCTTGCCGAAACGTGAGGGAGTGATAGTGCCGTCCCGCTTGCGCCCCAGCCCTCTAGTCCTAGTTTGGAACGCGGTCCAGAATAGTTGTTATTCCGTGCCGTGTACGGAACTTGGGCGAAGCCAAACCGCTTTTGTACACATATAAGTATAAACTATTATAAGTGACCAAGGAGACCTAGACCCAACAGGTCCGAAGCCGCACCGCGCGACATACTCCCCGACCTTTTTGAAGAAAGGTCCGGGGAGTGGACAGCGAGTCCGACGGAGGACCAACCACCACCGGAGCCGCCCTACCAAGGATGCCAAGGAAGGTTGAACGTACGGTGGTCTGGAAACCCCTGTTCAGAGGAAGAACGGAGGGACTTTCTAGTGGAGCTGGAGGAGCTACGCCCGCAGAAGCGTCCTCGCCCGCTGAAGGACCTTCCAAGGTGGTCGCAGTAGCGGAATCATCGCGCTCGACCACCATCTCACCATCGCCATCAGGAACACCGCGTTCTTCACTGCGGTCTCCTCGCCCATCACCGCCTACGTCACCTCGTGCGGCTCGTGAGTCGTAAATGGCTGGCCCAGCAACGCCCGAGGAGGACTCGTCGACGATGCCGGGAGCCGCTTCTGTTTCGACAGCTGTGTCTGCCGGGGACGTCGAGCCTGCCTGCTCCAGCGCATCGGTCGACGCAACTCGTTATCACAGCTTCGCCGCCGCTCTGGAGAGCCCTTGTAAGGTACCCCCAACTAAGTGTGCCCCTACCCCTCCCCCTCCGATCACTGCCTACTACTGGCAGAGGCACTTCCGCACCCTGCGTGACGTGCTGGGATATGGACCCAACGCACGGCCCTTTGGAGAGGGCATAAGGTTTCTGGCGCAGTCACCTGAGGAGTTCCGGGCAGTCCAGGCCCTACTGACGGCCCTGACTAAGGAGAACCCGGCGGTGCAATGGCATTGCTCTCACCCTCAGACCTCTCTCCCTGTCTGTTAGTGGGGACAGACACCGAGTGCATCGCCGAGGAGCTCAGGGGCCTGGGCTTCCCGGTGCGCCTTGTGAGGCATATACCGGCGAGGGTCGGGGACTGCCCGCTGCCGAGAGGAGCCACCCCGACCTGCGCCAACTGTAAGGGCCCACACACGGCCGATGACCGAAGGTGTAAGGCCTTCCTCAGGGAGGCCAGAGCCCGAGGCATGGCCAACCAACGACCCCAAACCTAGGCAGGTGACGACGACCAAGCCCTAGAGGAGGCGCAGTCGCAAGAGGAAACCCCAAGCTGTGGCCGTCCAAAGCTGCCACCCTCCGCAACAAGAGACCATCGTGACCGCAGTGCACCGAGTACCCACACAGGCTAGGGACCCGGAACACGCACGCTCACCACTACGCGCACCGACTCATCACACACCACAGACCCCAATTCCCACACCACGGACATCAGTCCCCCCACACCTGCGCGAGGACCGAGGCGCTCCGGAGGGAAGTGGCGTCGGCGCAACGAGCCCAATGTCCACGCTGACGACCTCAGGGAGCTAATCCGAGAGATCGTCAGGGACGAACTGAGGGCAGTGGTGAAAGACGAGCTGTTCAGAGTGCTCAGGGACCCGCGCATCTGGGCGCAAATCATGCACGCACAGGTATAGGAGGCAAGAGCGACAGTCTTCGGCTGCTCGCTCAGCAGTATGACTTACATGTCATCCTGCTGGGCGAGACTTGGCTGAGGCCGACGCGGAGCCTCCGGCTACCGAATTACGTCGCGTATCCCAACGGTACGGCTGTGCTCTTTCGGCGGGACGTCGTCCACGACAAACTGAGACATGTGCTCGACTGGTACAGTCGTTCACATGGCGGGGGAAGAGCTCAGGATCTACGCAGCGTACAGTCATTCCGGGGACAGCTTTGACCTAGGTGATGTCCACAACGTGCTAGGGAACGGCGGCCAGGTGTTGTTGGTCGGCGACCTAAACGCCAAGCATCCAGCTTGGGGATCGGCCGTCACGAACAACGCTGGCTTCAGGCTGCAGGATGATTCGGAAGAGCGTGGTTACACGGTGCAAGGACCACCGTGTCCCACACACGTGCCTACGGATCCCCTGCGCACCCCGGACGTTCTGGACATCGCCCTACAGCAGAACTTCAAGGCCACGGTCATCGAGGTACTGTACGACCTCGACACTCAACACCTACCCATCCTCGTCACACTTTGTTCCGGAGCAATCCTTAGGGCAGGGGTGCGGACCAGAGAGAGGATCGACTGGGCCGTCTATCAGGATAGCCTTGTCGACTTGAACATCTCCGGGCAACTGTCTACCCCGGACACAGCGCGCCGGCGGGGTGAGCTCCCCCCGAGCCTACTGGCGGACCTGCAGAGGAAACGTCAGATGAGGAAACTCTGGGCCCGCACCCGCTGTCCGAGGATCAAGGCACAACTCAACAAGCTGGACGAGGAACTGTCTGTGAAGGTGAGTGAGTGTCGTGGCGCAGGCTGGGAGAGTACAGTCTTCCATGCCAGCGAAAACGATACTAACCTGCACGCCCTAAACAGACGTCTCACGAGGCCAAAGACCACCATCACTCCACTCCTAGACACCACAGGCGCGAAACACTACAGAGCGCATGCACGCGCCGAGGTACTCGTATCACATCTACACACGCAGTTTTCATCATACCCAGCGGCGCCGTCGTTCGCAGAGCATCACGAGCAGGTGGAGTGCCGCATTCGAGAGCTCCTCCAGAACCCGACCCCGCCACTCAGCGGGAAGGATTTCATTTCCCCTTCTGAGCTGCGGATGTGTCTTGGGAATCCCCAGTCGTGTACCTCGGATGCAGTATCGACCGCGCTCTGGGGATGGGCTCGCAGGTGGACCGAGCGGTCAACCAGGCGAGAACAGCCCGCACTTTGCTGTGGCCAGTACTAGCGTCCAGACTTCCTACACGGACGAAACTGGGGATTTACAAGACGTATATCCATCCGGTCACGCCTTACCTACGCCGCCCCGCATGGTACGCGCTAACCTCCCAGGCCCAGCGGAAACGCCTGCAAGCCCAGCAAAATATATCCCTACGAGCCATCACGGGAGCCGGTCGCTACGTCCGCAATGACGTGATCGCCCGAGACTTGCGGTCAGAGTCGCTGGATGAGTTTGTGGTTCGATTGTCGAACGCTTTGTTCAAAAGGGCAGACAATGGACCGCATGCTCATCTCAACGGGGCCAGGACGCGTATCTACGCGACCTGGCCCCACTGTACGCGCGACCACCTGACGGGAGACCATATCCGCGTGAACTCCTCCCCCGTGATCCATCAAGCGGACTAGGGACTGCGTGTCCTGCGATCGAGGATCACACATGCGCATGCGTAGCACACCCAATCACTACTCACCACAGTCACAACACACAGGCCCTAAACAGGCCTACATTCCCGCACCGAGCCATAAGCCACGATGGCAAACCCGCAAATTTATTGCGGCCCCGTTACCGAAGGGATAGTTGTCCCCTCGCGATCCCACCCGGGTTATGAGGTTCGCCTCGGTGCCCGTAGCCCTCGCAGATCATCTGCGAAGATGACCAGGAGTAGTAGTACATGCTGTGGTCAAATACCTGCGCACTAAACGACATATTTCCGTCCAACATTAAAGAAAGTAAGGAGTAGAAGAAGATAATTATTTTCAAAAATGTCTTTACCGTGTGTTTCGTAGAATAATAAGTAATGTAAATAAATAGAACATATTGTTGATAACCTTTGACTCAATTTATCTTTAGCTTCACTCGTGATCATGGCTTCTACTAAAATACTCGTCATATTTGTATTTATTTGTTTCAATAATGTATATTGCTATTTTACATTACCAGGGAAATGTCCAGATGTTGCGAATTTGCAAGAAAATTTCAAATTAGCGGAGGTGAGCTTTTATTTTTACTCCAATAATCAGTAGGTACAGTAAAACGTTTCGAGTGTCACTGATGACTCGCAGTGGCGAGAGAAACGTTGCACAGGATTTTTAAAGGGGTTTAACAGAATCAAAAATAATTACTAAACTTTATATATCCTCTCATTGTTTCAGTTTTACGGAAAATGGTATCAATCCTACCATTATTCTAGTGATTCTCAGAACCAAAATAATTGTTCAGTCATTGAATTGATGACGAGGCCTTCCGGAATATATTTGAACATGTCAAGAGTTGATCTAGGATTATTTCATCGGTTCAGTGTAGCGAAATTAGACATACCAGTTAATGAGGATGAAGCCGCAATGTTGCACATTATTTTCGGTTTCAAAAATGCTCCAAGACGATGTAAGTTTTAATTTTTTGTTTTACTAAGCTGGTAATATCTACTACATAAGACGAAGATTTTCTATTTTTTAATAATATCAGGTACCTACAACTTGAACTAAAAAAAAGCATTAAATGTGTACCCGACAATTTTTTTACTAGGGTAAACCTAAATATTTGTAAAAAAAATAGCTACATATTGCTAAAATTATATCGGAATATTTCTCTAAGGTCCCCTTTCATCGCTGAACCTAGTATCACAAAAGGAACCCATAAGACCATCTTCCAGATGCATCATCTGGTGTTATACGTCTCCCAGGCCTAAATGTCTTGTCATGAGAATTTATGCCAAAACATCAGACGTTTTATCTACGCCCAATATCAAGAATATTTTTTTTAGTAAGCAAGTTCGAATAAGCCCTAAGACTATGAGATTAACGTATTTTACTATGAGATTCTATGGCTACCAAACATTTTCACCTTCAGATCAGCTAGACGTTTTCGTAAAAAATGCGATATGTAGTTTACGTGTACATTATATGATTATGTATGATGCTTCGACTATGTGCCCGTGTAGGTTCAGCATTGATTGCAGATGTTCCAAGAGTGATAGGTGTGAAATCAATATGCACGCCTCCGTAAACCAGATCAGATTGTGATGAAACTTTAGAGTGTTCTGGAAACACCCAGGATTCCAACTCAAAAAATCTATATATTTACTTTCTTTTACTATATTCTCGTGTCATTGCAACGCATACCAGATGTAGATGGTTTTGAATAAAAATAGTTCGTATTATTGTTTTAAGAATGTTTTGTTTTTCTTTTCCAGTAAAGACACGAAGGTATCCGTTTCATATTTTAGCAACGAACTATAACTACTACGCCACTGTGTATACATGCCAATACAGTCTGCTAATTGACAAACACTTCAGTGAGTATTCCTTAATGAATTACGGATTTAAATAAGAGAATTTAAGTTTCAACATTTAAAGAAAAAAAAAGGGTCAGTGCCTTAATATAAAAATAAAATATAGTTAAGGACATAGCAAAAGCCTGACTGCTGCCATTTGTCTTTCCATTTGGTATTTTTTATAGACCATAGGGACAAACGGGCAAAAGGAGCCTTTTGGCAACTACCGACGCCCAAATAGATCTGCATTATTGTTATGTAGATGTGTTGTTCTCCCCTCCAATGCGCCATTCGCTACTCACAAACCGCACGATACTGCCGTGTTATATTGTAATTAGGAATTATATTGGTCCGTTCTAGCAGAATCGGTATTGCAAGATAATGGTGGTACCTTTTGCTCACACGATCAACACTTGTTGAAAGTTGAGTCCAGCAGCCCTGTTGGGTTAGGGAGTGCAACGCATTTACGCTACGCCGACGCGAATGTTTTTTGGCGCCTGCTGTTGTCAAAAGGCTGAAAAATTCTTATTTCTCTCCCTCATGAGATCAGTCATAATATATTCGATATTACCAATGTGTAGTCATAAATGGATTATATTCAAGACGATGTTCACCCTGATAAGTCTAGGAACATAATAAAAGTCCTGACGTGTAGAGCGAGAGCGCATGAGCGAGGGGAAGCTGGTCCAAATGAGAACCCAATTATCGACCCAACATGTCAACATCCTCTCCATGTGCCATTCATTCACGTTATTTCCTGGGCCACGAGGCCATTTTATCTACCGCGCGCGAGCCGCCCTAGACGTCAGAGCTAGGGGACGAGCCGTGACGAGATGTAACCCTGTGGTCTATCTGGCCGTGATAATAGTTAAATTAACCATTCTCATATCCGGATGTATCTCTTAAATCCGTGGGAGAGTGGCAGGTCGGATCCCAATTCGATCCCAAACCTAGTGTCGTCGCCCGACGCGCACTCATAGCAATTCGATGAAGCTATGTTGGGCTTCTCTTAGCTTCCGGTAACATGTATTCGAGAGAGGCCCAGCCGTGCTGGTCCAATTTGGCAACAATGAATACATGTTTTTATCTCTTACTTGCAGCATTGGCACCACATTTTGCACTCTTGTGTATACATTGGATTTGCATTCTTTAACGCCTAGCTCCAATATCACCATTCAATATATTGTATTTTTTCAGTTTACGTATGGATATTGTCCCGACATCCGATATTGAATGAAGTTTCGAAGGAATTAGCGATAAAACCATTGCAACAGATTGGTATCAATGCGGAAATGTTGGTAAAGGACGAATTCAACAAATGCACTCCGAAATACTACGAAGACTTCCCTACGGAACCTTTGACCTTCAGATATCCCGTACCTATTTAAAACGAAATATATAGTATAGTTTTTGATATTAATTATTATTTTGACTATGTTTAATTTTAAAATGTATTTAAACCTTAGTTTATATTAATGATAACATTGATCGATTTACACACACCAATGTAGAAACGTTGTCATATTGTATTTTAAGTCTTTACCTATGCCATTGGGGGTTTGTATGAAAATTAGTTTTTTTGTTATTTTAGCTAAATAAAATACTAAGCTGGTATTTTATTTAGAATTGTTATTGTGATGACAATTCTTTCTCATTTGAATAAAAACAATGTATATCTGATGCGTGCGGTCGAAGGTGGAGAGCTTCTATCTAAAACTCTTAAAGTTTTGAGATGTTCTAGAAGTGCGACCAAGCGCATTGGCACGAAGAATCAATGGAGAAGAGCGATAAAACCGGCTAATTGTAATTTGATATTAATTTTTATAAAAACATTATTTGATTATAATCTTTATAATATACACATAATATATTATTTGATTTTTTATTTATAATAAGCTTTTTATTATTATAATTTAAAGTAGCGTAAAGTGACAGCGTCGCCGTCACGTTTCGTGCGGCTTGTGAGTAGCCAGTGGCCCATGGGGGGGGGGGGTGAGACGATGGCAACGCATGTGCGTAATAATCATGCGTCTCTGGTAGCCCATTCGCCCCCTTATGCTATAAAAAAAGTTAAAACATATTTTATTTAAATAATAACTCATAATAAGATAAGAGTATAAAATACTAATTTTCTTTACTATTAAGCTGTTATTGAAAACCTTGTATCATAAGATATGTATTTTCAAACCTTTTGTTCATTTCAAATATATTTTATTGACAAAATAAGACTAAGTAATGTCGTCCGAGACAAGTCGCTGATACGATGGCCTTTTCTCTAGATACGAGCCATGCACAGGTGTTTGGGCAGACACAAGTACACTCCCTATACTTTCATTCTCCGATGGTCCTGAAATCCGACCGGTTTATCTCTCAGGCGCAGAACCGTCGGCTTAGCGTGTTCTCCGACGTTTGGGGGGGGGGGGGGTGCATCAACACAAACTTCCTGGCTCCGGATCGTTATTAGAAATTAAAAGATATCGTGTTACAGAAATCGAACAAGACCACACATCTGAAGTCGTGTGCTTACCACTAGGCCACGACTAGCTAGATAGTCAATCTAAGTCTAGAGTAGAGTATATAATGATTTCTGATACTGAAAGATTTTATTCGTTCTTAAGAGAGGTTTAAGAGAGAGAATAATTGTTTCGTTATTTCATGCCTGTGGTATTCAAACGTGATGTTGATATTTTCTTGACTGCCCTGTGCTGGCGGAAGTTCGGTCTCATCGGTTACCGTAATACACTTCCGGCGACAAGGAGATTCCGTGTTCGATAAGGAGAGTCGCCCTCAAGATGTTAAGCTAGTTATTTAAGGTTAGCTAAAATAATCATTATTATCTTGGCCTAGGGTACCGGCCCCCCTGTCTAAAGAGCAGCTAATGTTGCCTGGCTAGAAGAGACCATTTAGCTATCATGACTGGGAGAACCTGCCCCCCTTCCACCACGGGAAATCCATTAAAGATAAATAAACAAACTGTTACGACTAGTAGCTTATTTAATTAGATTAGTATTCTATAATACGTAGTTTGTCTTTAGTAACACCTTTTCGTACATTGCAACTATTTCTTAATTAATTTAAGATTATATATAATGCTAATAATATTATAAACTATTTATTTATTCAGTATGTGTCCACAGTTACGTATATCTATTAATTTACAGTTCGCAGAAATGCATTGCATGTAAAAATAAACAAAATTGCATGTCAGCTCTAACACTGGACTGGAGTGAACTCCTTAAGGATGAACATGATACTAAAATAAATCGGTGGTAGTGAAATTGAGGAACACAAGATCCGAAAGAGACTTAATAGGTAAAGTGTTACACTGGCTTATGTCCGATTTCACACAACACTGTATCACAACACTCATATTTTTTCACACCGCTCGACGTTAACGTTGCATAAGGAGTACTTCAAAAAGCGTAAACGTATACAGACTAATGTTACTTAATACAATCTTCTAAATAATGTGAGAGCGGCAGTAGAAGTTATAACTAAAGAAGCGGAATTGAGTACACATCCTCTATTGATTTGACACGAATCTTCTGTATTGTTGAAGTAACTGTAGCTCGTGTTCTGCAGGCTATACTTGGCTACTGCTTGATCCAGTTTCACGGCGTCACTGTCTTTTAGGTGCGGTGTTCTGGTGAGCTTCCATAATTCATCTGAAATTGGAAACAATTGCTGTCATTTGGTATTTAATGCAGAGAAATGAAATTTCTTTTATTCATTCGAAATAGAATAATAATACAATACATAAATAGAATAATAATACAATACATAAATAAAACTTTTGAGTGTCGGCAATTTAATCTGCGTTCGTTACAGTCCTATTCCTACCATAAGAAGAACCGTCTTAACAAGATCAGCGGGTTTCATCAATCGGTCAATGAAATATCCATAAATATACAAACAAGTGAACTTTAACTTTACAGATTATATACAATATCAAATTTACTGACTAGGAATATTTATTATTACTCAGGAACAGTCAGGGAAGAGCATCTTATTCCCACGATTTGGCATCTGTCATAAAATATATTCATATCTTCTGCCATTCAAATTTTCCTTATATAGTTAATAAATAAATAAAGTCATATGTTTTCAGATCGTGGTCCATAGAAGTCAGTATTAGAAGAAAGCTTCAATATCTCATCTTCGTTAGTTGAAACTTAGCAGGCTTACGGAACCCTTAGAACATGAAGTTCCATAACCCTGCCGGTCAGGGTCCAATCAAGTCGTATTGACTAGCATTTTATGATATTTTTAAAATTTATTGATTTAAGCTTTTTGGACGCTTGCAGGGATTCTATTGTGTAAGCGTATACGTTGCATCATGAAAGGAATTATTCACTTCTACAGAAAATAATTGATCAATATGTTGCTTTGGGATGGATATGATTAGCAGGAGATCGGTCGTCTTGGCGATCATTGAGAGAGGCTACGTCCGGCAGTGGACCGATAAGGGGTGATGATGATGATGATGCTTTGCGTACCCAGCTTATCATAGTAAACTATATTCATAGATATACATTAACAAGATAATACCCTAACTCTAACCAACACTAACGAAATCGCTTCTGTAATTTCAGAGATATGCATTTTTTTCGAGTGTTAGTACGGAACGTTTCATAGGTTGTTCCCGGCAAGTTCTGCACACGACTCGGCAACATGGCACACGAGAGTTCAGTACCGATATCTATATACAATGGTATATTGTACTGAACTCATCAGGTGTGAGTCCCCCTCTCACTTGGCCGATTTTTTACTGTTGGCTGTTAGTATTCATTGATTTAATTATTTTTTTAACTTATTTGAATAATACTTTACTCATTTGAACTTATCGTAAGTTAACGTTTGTCCTATAACTTATCAGCCACATTTTTTTACAAATTGATTAGGAATTTATTCAAACCATAACACCTCTATTATGAATTAAAATTTTCATTTTCGAAAAGACAACTTGGCGAAATAATAGGTTTTCCTATGAATGTGAGTGTCAAAAAAATCTGAAAACCAGCGCTGAGCCTGCATGGAGCAAACTAAAGTGTTATTAGGATAATGTTGATGGAGCGTATTGTCTTCTTTGTGGAAATTCACGGTGACTTTTAGTGAATTATATTTTTTTATACATATTCCTAATATTTAATTACCTATATATTAGTCCACGTAATGCTACACACAGAGAAAATTGGAGACAAATAGCAAAAACTACTACCAACCACGAAATATTTGACAAGTCGTGACCACGACAAATCCGTCAGAAGTGTACGACCATGATCCAAGCCTTGTCAATAATCGCATCACAAAAAGCTGTTCTACATACACCGATGTAAATTAAGGTTCGTATTAATTTATGATTCTGATTGTCTATATTATTATATCTTCGAAGCGTATGGAAAATCTCCAATAGTTTTTGTACTATCCTATCTATATGTCAACTTTAAAATGTGTTGAGAACAAATTCTGTCAAATTGTCACATCAACCAAAGTGAGTTAGTTGACCAGATCTATGTATATGTAATATTATCATACTAATAGATTGATTTAGACGTTGAAAAAATTACAAAAATACAATGCATATTAAAATAATAAATTACAAGGCCACGAGACAATAGTACAAAAGTTTTAAAGTAAAATTCATTCCGCGTGATCGATCCGCGTTCACTGATGCGACAAATTACAAAGGTACATTAGAAATAACAAATTGGTTTAGTTTTTACATACAATCATTATCTGTTTGGATACGCATTAATCTGAGCGGTTTACTCAATAGTGACGACCGGCTGGCTCAGTTGGTAACGTGGCAGTTAGTCCGCGTGTTACACAGGGTTCGTATCCAGGTCATGGATGTTTATATATGTATTATATTTCTTCTGTAATAAAGATCTTAAATATATAAAATTTCTAAAAAATATATTAAACATTACCGTCGTCTAGTACCTGTAACACAAGTCAGTATAGATAAGCACAGCGCTAGGCTAACGTATGAAAGTCCACAAATTATTAGTAACAAAATCCTTATTTATTATTATAATCATTTAAAATTGTAAAATCATGTATAATTATTTAAGAAATAATATATTTATTAAAATCATTATTCATTTGCAAATGATTTTGCTTGACTGTTCTATTTATAAACGTTAATTAGTGAAGGAAAAAAATCCCATCATTTTTTTAAACAATTGCACGATTGCCATAATACGATAGTAGCTACTGCGTAATTCATATTATTTTGGTGATGAAAAGACCACTAATACGAAAGAAAAGTTTAAATAAGTAAGAAAATACAAACAAGTGACTGTAATACAAATAAATTACCTACATGTACTACTATTTCCATTAGAATCATCGTAGCAAGCGAATATAACGGCGTAGTGTTCATAGTTGACATCCAATAAGGAGTAAGTTTCAGTTTTCAGATCTGCAATAATTAATTAAATTATAAGTTGTATCGTTGTATTAAATACGCGAAGCAAACATATTTGACATGTTTTTACGAAAATTACGAGGACGGAGGAATATAAAATTTGGCACACTTATAGTTTTTATATAGAAGAAGCTCAGGACACTAATATTTTTATATAATATGCATTAGATTTATTTTAATTAAATAACAGTTATTAATTCAACATATTTAAAATAAGAAAACATTATCCACACTACAGTGCGCACACAATGTTAAAATTTGTAATTCTGTCAAACATATTACGAAGTACGGCGTTTAGTTTTATTATATTCAAAGTGGAATGATCTTTATAATTATGAATGAACTTCTACCTCTGGGCGATTGCCAAAGACATCGCCTTTTATTAGAACCTGATTGAACCTTCTTGTCTACTATGTCTCTGTGGGTCTTAAAAAGTCCCAACAACAGTCCAACACTTAACTTCGAGAATTTCAACAACACCAAAGAAATAAATCTTTCTTTCTTTCTCTACTGTTGGTGTAATTTGCTCAACTGGCGTAAACTGCGATGTGTTATTAGATAAGTATGACATAAATTCTTACCGGTATACGTGACGAGAAGAAGGTCACCATTAGTGTTGCTATCCACGGCGAGAGAAACAGAACCATTGTAGAAACTTGAAGTGTTATTTTCTACCCAACTAATTGATATGTCAGTGGTGTTATTACTTTTGTGGCTAAACACAATCATGGCACAGTCGCCATTCATTTTCATGTCAGTTGCAACTCCAGCTAAATACCACTTGCCATCTAACTGAAATATGTTAAAAATTAATAAAATAAATGATTAAAAATAAGTTTTTTTTGTAAATCTTTTTTTTTTTAAGTTTGTTTAAGCACAATAATGGTATAATAGTAATCATAAGGTACATAAAAAATATTATCGTGCTTAGAAGGAAATGCCGGTCTTTTTTTATAAAATAAACTTCTTCGAAAAATTCTACTTTCCCACCTACCTATGACATACGGTGTCATTCCATTGGCAGTAAAAATATTTTTTTTATAGGACAGTGGGGTAAACGAGGAAAACGGAACCTTTTTACGACAACCGACGCCCATGAACATTCACATAATTACAATGCCGATGCATTAACCGCCCACCCCCCCAATGGACAACCGGCTACTCACCAACCGCACGAAACCTGACACCGTAAGTGCCGCTTTACGGCAATATCAAGTGAGCGAGAGATACTTCCCCGGTCGTGCCGGCTCAATTCCATTGCATACGAGGATGTAGTGTCATGCACCATGCATGGCACACCTCCCCCTATGCAGCATGGCACAACCTCTTCCTGAATTTTATATTATTTCCTCCATATATTATTTTTTGAAAGAAATAATATGAAATTATGAGTTTTTTTTTGTAGTTTCAGGCCAGTGAACCACACCACACCAAAAAATATTTTGATAATGAAACAATTATGATTTTAGCCTTTAAACCTTTTGCACAGAATGTATTCAGTGAGATAATTTTGAGCTATGTTACATATAGATTTCTTGAATACAAATATTCAAGAAATCTATATGTACTCTCCTTTACTCCATAGTTACATCTAGTTATAATTTAAAAAACAATGGTGCAATAAATGTATTGTAACTTACTTCTTTTAAATCAATTTCCATGGGCGCTACGTCCGGGCAACTTACATTTTGTACTATACCTTCAACTTTAGAGTTCAATAGGAATAGAATCAGAAATATCTCAAACATTATGGCAGTTTTAATCGACTAAGCGATCACAAGTTCAGTCACTCCTTAAATAAGGTTTTTTATACAATGAAATATTTAATTCCGCGAATTACCTCAATTGTTTTCTAGAGGTCACTGGTGGAAATTGATCGTAAGGAACCATCTGTAAATGTACTCAACCGGAAATATTTTGATCGAATGGACCATTGTAAAATTGAATTTAAGTGAAACAATCGCGCTTTTGTTACCTCTAGCCGAAGCTTGAAATTATTCAAATATCTTACACTGGCAGGCGTTGGGGGTCCTGCTACCTTTCAATTGTTACAGTTTTTCAATTCGGATCTGTATTAGCACGTTCAACAAAACGAAACTTTATATTATTAATATAAATTTTAGAAACTGTATGAGACACATTTTTCATACATATTTAAAAACTTAGGGGTATTCAAGGAGAGAGCTATATAACTATTCCTTAAAGGCCGGCAACGCGTCTGGAAGACTCCAACTTTTGAAAATGTGTATGGGCGGCTGTAGCCACTACTCCCCTGCTCCTTTGCTCTCATAAAAACTGAGATGGTGAAGACAACGCCCATTGCTTTTTCTGACCACGTTTTATTATTCCTAATTCACTAAAGACAAGCCGTTGGCGTTTTATGTTCAACGCGTGTATTTGTGTGTCTGCACACACAGACACAGGACACGTGGGCTCGTAGTGCCTAAATCAAATAAATAAATAAATCTTCATTTGCCAGAATTGTAAGAGGTAAGTACGTAAGCTGTTAAAACTTATTCCATTTGGTATCATCACAATTCGCTATCAGAAATTAGCATGCAAATATAAAATGTCTTATCATTTATTAAATCAGTAATCAATTATAGTAAGCCAAAGTTAGTATATTATGCTATAGTGCTGCTTTACTTCTGTATATTGTCAATGAGATCAAATGATAACATTGAAATTATAAATTGTCTTTATACCGTCAGTTAAGAACTAATTGACGCTATATTAACAGTGTCTAACTAAAAAATGATTTAAGCATATTTTTGAGTAAGTTTTTGCCGTTGCTTGATTTCCTAACATTCACTGGTAGTTCATTAAAATTTTTTGGTGCCATGCTTAACACACTTTTAGAGAGCAATTGCTTTTTAGCGGTTTTTCCGTTTGAAATCTTACACGACTGAGATGGATTAATAGTCATTTTTCACATTAGATGAGTAAAGAAGCAATCGTCTTCAGTAATTCGGTTCTTTTGCCTTTTTTTAGTCTGGATATGTGAAGGCTTTTGGTCAGGTCTGGCATAAAGCGCTCCTTTCGAAGCATCCATCTTACGGTCTACCTGGGAAACAAGCATCAAGGTCGTTGTCGACGGTGCATACTCGGGCCTCAAATCTGTCAATGCTGGTTTTCCACTAGGGCGTGTTCTGTCCCCACGCTGTTTCTTTTGCACATCGTTGTTATGCAGATGACATTACTGGTGATGCACTATACACTGGCCGCACCAATATTTCCCGGGATAGCGTCAACAAGTATGGGAACCAAATTGTGTCTGAAATCGAGTCTTTATTGACGAAAGTTTTGGAATGGAACAAAATTTAGTCCAATTTAACCCCAAAAAGACACAACTTTGCACGTTTACCGCTAAAAGAACAACCTTCAATGCATCTCCGCGCTCAGTAAATACCCCCCTAATTGCCTCAGGTAGTACAGGAATTCATGGAGTCAACATATCGTGCAACATTCAATTCCGCGGTCATTTGCATCGCATATGGAGTACTACTCCTCACCTTTGGGCTGGTGCCCCCAACTATCGAGTCATCCCATTTGACCGTATTCAACGCAGAGCGACTCGAATCGTTGATGAACAGGTCGTTCCCGTGCAGCTTGATCCTTTGGCATTACTAAGAGATGTTGACCGCATCTACAACAGGGAGTGTTCCTAGGAGTAGTTCGGATTAATACCAGCAGCGGTATTCCACTCTCGGACATCTCGGTAGAACTCTAAGTCCCACTGTCACCACCCTGATGTCCGAAAGTCTATAACTGTGCGTTTTAAGCGCAACTTCTTACCGTGCACAACTTCGATGTGGAACCAGCTGCCACCGTCGGTATTTCCGAACCGATACGAGATTCAACAAAATATCTTACTCCCATTCTAAAGGACGGCAACGCGCCTGCATAGTCTCGGATTATGGGGATGTCTATGGGCGGCGGTAGTTACCTACCACCAGCGTTGATAGTTCAGGATGTAGTGCGATGCATAGTGCATGACACTACATCCTCCTACGTAACGGAATTAGGCCGCCACGACCGGGGAAACACCTCTCGCTCACATAATGCCGCCGTAAAGTGACATCTACAGTGTCGCGTTTCTTGCGGTTTGTGAGTAGTCGGTTTCCCCTTGTGGGGGGGGAGTTAAGGAGGGCAACGCATCGGCATAGTAGTTAGCGTCGGTAGTCGTACAAAGGCTCCGATTGCTCGTTTGCTACCCTATTCTATAAAAAAAATCTTGATGTGGACAAATCTTTTTCTCCCCCCCCCTCCTCAAGTGGGCCAAATCTTTGTAAATATATATAACGACATGTACGTTATTCGTTTTGTTTCCAGTTTTTTTCTACCACTCCTTAAATGTATGTCCAGCATGCACGGTCACGTTTCCAAACTGTGGCCACATGATAAGTCATAATAGCATTTTTTATGCCATTCCCTTAGGGCACCCAGTTTTACAATGATCGTTGATCAGTTCCTTGACAACCTACAGCGTAGCCGTTGGTATGTATGACAACTGAGAACAGATGGTATCCTTGAAATTCATGAGGGTTGTCGAGTCGGGGATTTCTTAGTACATATAATGTAACATTCTGGCTTTATAGAATATTTACTACAACTTATTGAAGAGAAAGATAATAATAATAATAATAAATGATTTATTAACCCTTAAACATGGCGACGATCACGATCAAATTCATTACAATAACTGGTTAGTAATGAAGCGAAAGGGTGAAGAGACAAAAAATTTTAATAACTTATAAAAATATTATAATTTTGTGTTATTAAACATAATTTACATACATAATTTACATAAAATTCAAACACTAAAATATTCATTCAAACACATACATAATAAAATAGGTTCCATCTCTAAGTCCAATAGAACTTCCCGGGGTTTCATTTTAGTCCGTTTTCTCGAAATCACTTCTACGAAAATATCCATCAACGGAAAGGAAAAACATTGCATTTATTTTATAATACCGGTTTAAAAAAACACACATTATTCAATTGTGTACATTTTTGTATTTTAACAATTGGGTGTCTTTTTCTCTTATTCTAAACATGCTTCATGTGTGAGGTGACTCGGACAAGTTTATTTGTGTCTATAAATCCTAATGGCTTCATTATATCAGTAGTTTTGCGAATAGTTTCGTCCTTTTCATTTCTTGTCAAGATCTAAAAAAAATCTGTAAAATAAGTTCAAGTGTAAAAAGCATTTTGAAATATTACTTCTTTTTTTAATACCTCTTCCCTGGGACTGAATGTATCACAAAAAAGAAACTAAAATCTACAGCAACGTAACAATTCATTTTTCGGAATAAAAGTACTTTGTGTGTTATTCTAGATGGTATAATATCAGGGACAAATATCATACAAACGATATAATAGACTTTTTTTGGATAGACGTAATAAAATTTACTGGTAATATAATTTAAAGGGAACCAGAGGGATCATATCAGTAATCTAGTAACTAGATAATACATGAATTGTATGGTACAAACAATTTACTAAATTAAATTTATTTCTTACCTTGTCGCATAATAGTAGTCTCATTATATATACATTCGTAAACGATAGAGTAATTATCATAATCGACGGCAACTATATTGACAGGAATAGAGAAACTGCCTTCTGCTTCTAAATTTTTTTTTTTTATTATTAAATAATAAATGAAACTTGTGATCTGTACGTCGTCTTCGACTAGTTGCTTTAATTTCTCTTTTTAATCTCCTCTGATCTAATGAAACTATCGCATTGTAGTTCCGCTGATGTCATAAGATTTTTTGATAATAAATAAATAGGATCAGTCTTTTTTTCATTTCGTGGAGAAATTTTCAGTCTTAGCCATCCAACTCCAAACTACGTCGTTACCTATGATTTGAGGATAGACACAGTTTGCGGGCCTTTCAAGGACATCACAAAAGTATTAAATATCATAAAAGTTGCGTTATGAGACAAAGAAAATAAACTAAAGTCGGACCCCGAAGTGTGTGGCTTAATCATGAAAGAACAGGTATGTCGTATTGGCATCCTACTTTTTGTCTTTTCGTCATTTTACTTATTATCTGTTAAAAAAAGACACTGGGAGTTTAAATTTTATTCTTATAACTCACTCTTGCTTTAAAAAGGACGCTTTTATACACGTCTCATCATTATTATTCAAATATTTAGTAATAATGACTTTATTATATATATTTTCATATGTTAAGGCATACTAGCATAAACAATATTACTAATAAATATATCTTATTAACATACATTCTTTTGCACTTAAATAATATCGCTAAGCATTGAGAACATTAATGTAAAAATATTTCTTTCTGTGACGAGACTAAAGTTATACTGTAAGTATAATGCACGGTATGTGACGAGACTAAAGTTATACTGTAAGTATAAGTATTATAATAATTGTGTAATGGGTCTGGTGGTCTTATAAGTCGTTGTCTAAGAAATGACATGGATATAGTAATATAAACTCACCAGGAACATAGTCACATGTAAAAGGAAGTATAACAACACAAATAATTTTCATGAAACATAGAATTACAAACATAACAACAGGAAACATTTTCACAAACTTTTGAAACGTTTTCTTCATCCGTCACAAGTCACTCAACATTCTTAATTTAAACACTCCCTTTTCCCTCGTTCACCTGTTCCGATGTGCTAATTTGTGGAAAATGGACTAGAAGGGTTTCTTTCTATAATATAAAATAAACATTGTAATCTAATTTTATTAAATTACTTAAAAAAAAAAAACCTAAGACCTAAACCAACTATCATACAGCTTCTAATTCAA
>JAFELO010000737.1:141908-197091 GCA_017140195.1 Eumaeus atala
CTTCAGACTTTTTTTCGACTTTTAGGGATAGAAGTGAATTAGAAGATTTGCTCCACTTGGCATTTTTTTTGGTTGATTGGCGAAACACATTTGTACTACGTGACCCACTCTGGGTGTGATCAGGTTAGTGTGTGGGACTCACGGCAGAATGCCTTTGGCGAAGTGCCTTGAACTGTTAATCATCAGCGCTAATCAATCATATTAAATCGAAGCCACCGTTGCAGAAGGATTGTCCCGCGCCATTGAGCAACCAAACATTGGGATAAAGTCCTCACCATCGCCTGTCCGGTGCGTGAAAGCGCCTCCTCCGCCTGCTTTTTAGTCATCTCTTCTTATAAGAGAGTTATAGTCTCAAACTACTTTAAAATTGTTCCAAAATAATGTTTAAAGCAATGTTCTTTATGTTTGGCATTAATGTTGGTAATAAATTAAATATTTTTATTATAACTATAAAAAAAGCAATAAAGTTTTTTAACAAGCCCTAGATTCTAGCCGTATTTCTTGTGCAACAGAATTCTGCTTCGCAAATAATTGATGTCTTAACGCGAATATTACTAATGCTAATAATGCAATAAAATTACTTGTATGGATTTTGTCCCGTTTTCTTTAATTATTTAAGTAGCCCGACTCGCGACGTCTGAGAAGCTTTACAGCTACCATGGCCACGGATGGACTAACTCAATCCACCCATTGTAGGTATTTGTTTAAATAATTAAAGAAACCGCGACAAAATCCGTAAAAGTTTTACTCTATGATAATGTTCTGTAAGCATACAACATAATACTTCAACCACATACAATAATAAATATGAAAACGATCCTATATTGCAGAATGCAGAAGTGCCTTACTTTTTGTTTCAGCAATCCACTTTTATTGAATTGTCCTGGCTCTTGTTACTTTTCGTATTGAGACGTCCAAATGCTTATCGCTAGATATTTGTAGCCCTAGTGTGTAAGCTTACCCATTCAAAGTCTTCATTCAAACCTGGAATAAATAGTGGCTTTGAGGAATCGGCAACAGGTTGGTCACTATCGACCCCCAGGAACAAACGCACGTTAATGACCAACTTCATACCATCCTCCGATGGGCGACCAGCTACTCAAAAACTCCACGGATTGCGACAGTCCCTCACCGATTGTGCCAGACCAATTCTGGCGTAATAGGTACAGTTCGGCACTACCACTTAAACTATGTATTTCATAGTTTATGATATATTTTAAGTATAACATGAATACAATTTATACACTTTATTGGTAATAAACGTAATTCCAAATTATATGAGACTATCAAACAAATTATTAAAATATGTATTACAAAAATTCACTGACTCACAAAAATACTTTCACAATTAACATTATGAACACACTTATGAACATTAGGTACACGTTAATATGACAATAGATTTTATTTATAATAGAACAACTTTTCACCCGTATGAGGGTGAAGGGGGTTACGGGCCCCCCAGTCATGATCCTCTCCATGAGCCAAACGTTCACGTCAGCGCACACCCGGATACGGTCTCCCGTAAGGTGGTCGCACGTGCAGCGGGGCCAGGTCGCGTAGATGAGCATGCGGTCCATTGTCTGCCCTATTGAACATAGCGCTCGACAATCGATCCACAAACTCCTGCAGCGACTCTATCTGCAAGTCACGCGCGATCATGTCGTTACGGACGTACCGACCGGCTCCCGTAATGACCCGTAGGGATATGTTTTGCTGGGCTTGCAGGCGTTTTCGCTGGGCCTTTGAGGTTAACGCGTACCATGCGGGGGCGGCGTAAGTGAGGCGTGCCCGGATATACGTCTTGTAAATCCCCAGTATCGTCCGTGTAGGAAGGCCGGACGCTAATACCAGCCACAGCAGAGCGCGGGCTGTTCTCGCCTGGTTGACCGCTCGGTCCACCTGTGAGCCCATCAGTAGCGCGCGGTCGATACTGCATTCGAAACACACGACTGAGGATTTCCGAGACACATCATGGCCTTTTACTTTAACCGCCCCGGCATGGAGCGCCTCTTGCTGACATATAGCGCGTCGTCTTATCCATGTTGACGGACATGCTCCACCTGTCGAGCCACTCCGGCAACCCGTCCAGCATGCTCTGCGCCATGCGCCCAGTTGCGAGGTCCGGCTTTCGGGACGAGGTAACGTATGCGCTATCGTCGGCGAACAGCGCGAGCATGAGATCCACGTCACCCTCTCCCGAAGGATCATTGAGTGTGAGGATGTCATTGGTGTAGTCGTTGGTGTAGGCCGCGTACAGGCTAGTGGATAGGCAACTGCCCTGTGGCACTCCGGCACGTTTGGCCTTCACCGAGGAGTGCCTCCGCTACATCGCTACCCGGAAGGTCCTACCTTCCAACAATGACGCCACTAGTCTCACAAGCGCCAGTGGGACGCCGGCGTCCACCAACTTGTACAAGAGTCTCGGGTGCCACACCCTGTCGAAGGCCTTCTCCATATCGAGAAAGACCGCAACAGAGTTTCTCCCCTTGTTCATCTCTACAGACAAGTGGTGGATCACCCGCGTCAGTTGCAACGTGGTCGTGTGGCCGCTCCGGAAGCTGAATTGTTCGTCCCTTATGGGAATGCACTGCTTCAGCCTCCGAAGCAGAAGCCTCTCGAACAACTTGGCGATGTGGGACAGCAACGTTATCGGCCGGCAGCTTCCGAGCAGGCTTCGGGGCTTGCCCGACTTCGGCAGAACGATGACCCTCCCCTCTTTCCAGGTCTCCGGAAAGTGGGCCGTCCGGAGAATGCCATTTGAGATCTGTGTGTGAGCCACGGCTGCTCGCCTAGACATCATCACCAGCGGTGTGGGGGCGATATCGTCGGGGCCTGGAGCTTTGCGCCTCGAGAGGCAAAGTGCAACTTTTCAGAGGTGGAGATGAAATCCGTCCCGCTGAATGGCGGAGTCATAGCCTATGCTCGGCAGGGGTAAAATAATGTTTGAAGTCAGTCTGGTTGTTTCGGAGCATATCCAGTGCTGTTTGCATTGAATATGGATCATATCAATGTAAACAATCAAATGTTTCCTCCTTATAATATTAATGTAGACATAAGCTTTCTTTAACAAATGATAACAATAAAATAGTACTAGGACTTATTATCTCCGTGGTGCATGGCAGTTGGGCCTCACCTGGCGGCCCTTTCTTTTCTTGGCTTGTACAAGTCATTGCAATCTTGTACTGTCGCCCGCTTTGATTGGGGAGGGAAACATGAATTATTTCCTACTCCTCCTATTTTCTTCTGATTAAATTCGTTGCGGGTTCCAAGACAGTTTTAGCTATTCCCTCGAGCTCTCTGCGATCATATCAAAGGGCGATACAGGAGTTGCAGCGGTGGGAAAGAGTGGCGGGCCAAGCCCGATTAAAAAGTAGAAAAATCTTTAAAAAGCTTTTATTTAACTCGCAATGTATGTCTGTATGTAAGCAGGTTTGCTTTGGTGGAATCTTTGAATTCAATTTTGAATTAGATACCTTCAACCGATCGAGTTGAAATTTTACATACACGTTTTGTTTGGATAACAATGCAAAATAAAAATCAAAGCTGTTCTTTGAGTTTCTTGCATTCATTTATTGAGTGATTGTGAAGTAAAAGAAACACTTAGGTGCATTTAGCTTGTAGAATTAAGTCATGACGTTGGAAAAGCGTAAATGACACTAAAGGATTAAGAAAAGATTAGACACTTACTTCCATTAAACAGTTAAAAGTTTAAAATAAAAAATCTAATAACCCAAAATAATATATATTATATATTTTATACATATTTTAATAATCAATACTAGTCCATTTAATGTTTTCAATAACAAAACCATAACCTAATTTAATTATTTTTAAACAAAAATTTGTGTGTTTTAAACAATAGAATAAAAACACGAAACAACAGTTTCTTTAAACAATAGAAACAAGGAACAATAGTTTTGATTTTAACTGCATACTTATTTCTATATGTGTTACATTCTTGTTTATTAAATTTATTTACTTATCCCAGACAAATTTCATCTGTGAGATGACTCCAAGTAAGTTTATTTTTGTCGATGTAGCCTAATGATTTGATGATATCTGTAGTTTTGTTAATAACTTCATCTTTTTTGTTTCGATTTCTGGTCATGATCCAACAAAAATCTAAAAGAACAATATTAATTATCGAAAATGAAAATATAGTATGAGTTCTTATAATTATAATGTAACATACATTATGACGTATGATTATAACATACATAAAGGTAGAAGTGACTTATCATGGCGGTGGGACTCAGTAACTCAGTGAACCACAACTTGAGGGAAGCTAAATGAATTGGGGCTATCAAGGTCCACAGACGTCCCCATTATTGCCATGATGTCGCTTTACGACGTTATTATGCGTGCGAGAGAATCGTCGCATTGCCCATTGGGGGGAGGTGAAAAGGACGGCAACGCGTCGGCATAGTAATTATGGTGATGTTCCCATGAACGTAGAAAGGCTCCGATTGTTCGTTTGTCCGCCTGTACTATACCTAAAAATAATAGTATACAGATACTTTCTGTGAGACCTGTTCCATCGTCTGAGAAATCATTTATTATATATAATTCTATCAATATTATTATTATTAATTCCCTGTCGTGGTTCACTGCAGGGGCTCTTTTCTCATTTTTCACTACTCTCTGTGAAGAACTAGAATGGGCCCATCCTTCAAAAAAGAGTCCAGCTCCTCTCGCCATCGCCGACGGGGTCTGCCGCGTGTCGTCAGTCAATCTGGGGAGTCCAAACATATATTATTTTGGCCCAGAAATCCTCAGACATGTGGTAGACGTGAACAGCCCAGTTCCACTTAAGACACGGTAGGCTTCCGAGTGACAGCCGCTGTCCCTATTATAGAACGTAATACGGTATTCCTATGACGACTTATTAAATTAGAAACATTTCTTACCGTGTCGCATCTTAGTAATTTCATTGTATGTACATTCGTAGACTATTGCGTAGTTATCATAATCGACGGAGACAACGTTCACAGGTATTACAGAACTGCCTTCAACCTCTATAATATAAAAAATGTGTACAGTTAAATCAGATAATCTATATAACAATATGTTTGTTCGTACATTTGTCATTTATGAACCCTGAAATAGACAGGACATAGAACACTGGTGTCTCTAGCAACGATGTTCGGAATGTTTTGGATTAACAAAAAACGCCAGATATTCGTGAACACTACCTTACATCACCAGCTCCGTTGCAGGATTTTTCTTTTTTGGGTTGAACTTTGAACCTTCCAACAAAAATCTAAATTCTATTTGAATATTGGACTACCGTACTCCTTTGAGTACAATGGAGGATTGCCATTTGTAAAACGGGTTTTCCTTATTCGATATTCGATATTTATCAGGAATTACATAAATTCACGCATGTGCTTATAAAATATGAAATATACCCTTCATTTTTCGGAAATTGGACCATCAGACCATGATTAGGTGGCGATGAGATCGCTCGAATAGGAAAGAAACCGTTTCAGAAATGGCAATTCTCCTCTTACTTATTGCCATGAACCCTTTCATCATCAGGTCAGCGACGTGAAATTACTAAACATTGCATATGAAAAAAAGCATGTGTGCATGTGTTATTTAAAGTTTCGGTTTCCCTAGAATCCCATTATCAGATAATGGCTTCGTGACAAAACTTTTTCCAACAAAGAAATTAGTACACCCGGTTAGACTTCTTGAAGTCGAGCAAAAGTGATTATGTAGAACCGTATTAATAAAAAAAGTGTGTGTATGTACTTATGTACGCGCGTTGGAAATTATACTTATTTTGTCTAACATGAGAAAAACTAAAATGTAGGCTAACTTCAGGGTGTTGGTTTTTCGTGTCGTCGTGCGTGCGCGTAATAAAAATTTGCTCTCATTATTTTTCCCTAACGCGTCAAAAGATATAATACTTCCCAATACATAATATCGATTATCATAAAACAAAGTCCTGTCTGCTTGTGGTCGATTTTCTTAAAACCTACGAAACGGACTTTCATACGGTTGCCACCTATGGATGGAGCGAATCCCGCGGAAAGTTTTAGTGTATAATTTGTTAAGATAATATAACACAAACCGACCACAGTTACTCACGGACGAAGCCGGGTCAGATCGCTAGTAAATTATCAAACAAGTACGATCCACGAGGCCACTAAACCTTGTCCATATTCAAATAGAATTTATTTAAATAAAAATATTTATTTTGCTGTATAAAAACAATAAACCCACAACTACACGACTAAAAGACGTCGAAGATAATGCATATCGTTTTTTTATGCTTTTATTGTTTAATATACAGAAATCACATTTATTTTAGTACAAAAAAACTCAGCCACGAAAACCTCAGAGGGTTTATCTGGGCGGGATGAGTCACATATTTACATACAGGACAAGTATCGAACACAATTCAGATACAATTTATGCACAATGGGACAGTTGTTTTACGTATAATATTATGTAGTTGTTGAAGGATAACGCTTTACCTTAAGGTGGTGATTTTGCCTTCCGTCTTGTTTGTGTTTCCGGTGGCCCATCGCAAGGAAGGAGAAAATGTCGTAATTATGTGGTAGGACGTAGGTAGTCATCAAAAGGCTGTTACTTCTCGTTTACCCCCTTATACTATAAAGAATAAGTATGGTAACTATTTTATATGATGTTGCACTTACTGGTGAAATCTGGAGAGTCGTGGTACAGCAATCCACCCTCGGCCTTTACTGTTCCGACGACAGAGAAAAGTTTATTATTCACGACATTGCTGAGATTGAACGCGTTGTTTTCACCATATTCCATTCTACCACAATCTCCCTTCTTCTCCCAATCGTCGGGATATCTGGCTACCTCGTACCATAACCCTTTGTACTAAAACAAAGAACACAACATATATAATATATATATAATTCTCAAAACTTAGCTCTCCGTGGTTTTACTCATAGTCTGAAGAAAAGTTTAAAATCAGACTATTATTTTGCACATTCTTAAAATCAGAGCATGTAGCCAGACGAAAAAGTTTTTAACTATGTTAAATAATATAATTTAGTAGTATCAGCGTTGTCGCTCGCTTTTATCTAAGAAATACCGAAAGGGGCTAATTGTGTCTGTACGAAACTAATTAGCCAGATGTGAAGGCTAACATATCCGGCGACGAGCATGCCCAACGGCCTAGTACTTTACACTGCGCCAGCCTGAGTACGCTATATAAAAAAAACTTACTGTTAACGTGAAAAGACAAATGTACAAAAAATATAATAATCATTATTTTGTATTTTATTTCCCTTTTTAAACACATATCAATAAGTAAGTATTTGATCCTATAGAAACTATGAGAAATATAAAGTATGTGTTCCTAACAGATTTTTATATTTTTCATGTGCAAGTGGCCAGTTATATTTTGTTCATTTTTAACATTAAAATTGATGTCTGTCGAACCTAAAATACAGTCTATTTTTGTGTCGACCTAGACAACATTTTTGTTATCACGGCTAACGTGTTACTAGTTATATGTAAATAATCAGCGTTATAATCAAAATAATTGATAATTACAATATGGAAATTTTTTAAATTCAACAACAGGAACTGATCGGCAGTGGAGTTCTGATAACTATTTGTCATATGCGTTAACGTTGAAATTTTAACATATAATAGAGTTTGGCATTAGCCCGAACTGAGGCTAAGAAGAGCAACCCATTCTCATGTTGAGTCTGCGCTTTCTTCTTTAGGGTAATAAGGGCATTAATGTACTCACGGCATTGAAATCGAAATTTGCCACTGGTTTCGCGGCAGGGCACGGGGCTTTTACGAATACCGTCGAAGTTACTATGGCAATGCCTGATATGAACAATGCAAGAGTCGTGATACACATGTTTGCGTTTCCAAATGTGCACATAATGCAATAAAAATAACTCTTTTATACACTTTATACCATTTAAATAAGTAGCTATTAAATATTTTTTATCTTTATTTAATATTATTATCTCTATTCATAAATATATTATATTGTTATTATCTTAATTTATTATCTATGCCATTTTCAAAACACACACTGTATATGATTACATGTCATAACCTTGTAATAAATTAAATATTTTAATTTTGTTTTTATTTTAGTGTAAAATTATATTATCTTATATTATCTATCGTTTTAAACAGATTTGCCCCACCACTGGTTCTCACCGCTACAACTGCCTCCCTTCAGGATCCACGGCGGCAAACACTTTCGTTGATACTCCCATGCACCGGATTTAATCAGAAGAAAATAAATGAAATAGGTATAACTAATTGTATAGTATAACGATTTAGTTTACCTAATCGTACTCCTCGTATTTTTTCTGATTAAATTCGTTTCGTTTACTAAAACAGTTTTAATTTCATAGTGAATGCCGCTGTCGATCCTGGCGACACAGGAGTAGCAGTTCTGGGTATGAGTGATGGGCCAAGCCCGTATAAAAATCAGTTTAGCTTTTGTGGGGTGGTTGATAAGTTAAGTCCTAACATTACTATTCTATTAATTGAGGCACTGTCTGAGTAATATATCAGGCTGATTGATAACCAGCTGAAATGACGAATTTAAAGATAGGCAAACAAAACATTACATTCTTTCATCTTTTTGAAAATAGAACGCCAAATTTGAATTTATTCGAACTGATAGAATATGTGTGACCTAGAATTTTCTCTGCCGTAAATTTTCTCTACAATGGAAAAAAAACTAAATTCGTGCGGTATTAAAGTTTTACGTTTTAAAAGGGAATACAGCAACACTGATTAAATTCGAGACCGGGCTTTTTTGGTGTTACTGCTCCTATGTTGAGTACAATTCAAACCCGGGTGACTATTTTTAAACGTGGGAGACAGCGCTGCGAAGACGCCAACAGGTTGGTCGTCCAAATGAACTCACGAATCCGGGCCTGGTCAAAAAAATTCAAATGATCGGCGCTTAAAGTTGCGGCAGATAGCAGAGATGGCGAGCATTTCCCCTGTTCGCGTTTTTAACATTCTAGACCAACATAGCTTTGCGAGCGTTAACCAAAAGCGACGTCGAGTGGACGATTCGTCGGAGTGTTCAGCGCAGTTTAAGGGTATAATAGTGAGTTTTTGCGGCGTTATGTGACAGTAGATGAACATGGATACGTTATTATTCAATCTAAGCAGTGGACCGAGAGCAGAGAACCTGCGTGGAAAAAAAGCAAAAACAGGTTTGTCGGCCGGCAAAATGATGGTGACTGTTTCTTGGGATGCTCGGGGGACTGTTTTAGTTGATTATGTGCAGGGTGGAAATACAATAAATGGAGAGTTTGAGAGAAAATTTGAGAAACGCTGTACTAAATGCATCGAGGTGGGTGCAAACAACATTGAAAAGTAAAATTGTTTGAAGTAGATTGTTAAGGTTTTACTTTGTCGTTTCCGATACTTATCAACCACCCCTCGTTCCTCTGGCGACCTGGGCTTATTAGTACCCTTATCTTCAATTTTGATATTGATGTCTTAAGTTTAAGCGAACTTTACTCAATACAATAAAACTACTTTTACAGCAAGATATAATAAGTACTGTTGGCGTTAATTGGAACAGCTAAATATTTACAATAAAACTACTGTTACGGATTATCCGTAAAAGTAGTTTTGTTCTAGTGAGTAACATTCGCGTAACCTTAAAACATCAATTACAAAATAATTATAATCCTATGGGTATTCTTAAAGACTTCGTCCACCCGTATTCATGGATGATGTACGGCCTCTGAAACGTCGGACTAGTTAAATTATTAAATAAACCGCGATAAAAACCATAAAAATAGTTTTATTGTAACTTCAATTTTGATTTTTTTTTTTTTTGATTAGCATGTTGTTGTTCGAATCCGCTATCACTAGTTTTACCTGGTGGGTGTTTGTCGAAGAGATACAACAACTACATCTCTATAACAATGAAATTATGGCCAGTTTCGATGTAAAATCCCTATTTACATGCTTACCAATAGATAAGTGTGTATCAATAGTAACAGGAAAGCTGAAGGATAACAACCTACCACTGGAATATGTTGAGGTATTAAAACATTGCCTCACGTCTGGCTATATGATGTGGTATCATCAATTCTACAAGCAAGTAGACGAAGTAGCGATGGGTTCACCAGTACCGCCTGAAATTGCAGATATCTTTATATAGGACTTTGAGGATGCTGCCCTTCGAACTTCACCTATAACACCAAGGTTCTACAAGAGGTATGTTGATGATACCTTCACAATTTTATCTAAGGATAAAGTAACCATTATCCTTAATCATCTGAATAGTATAAACTCCAAAATACAATTTACAATGGAGTTAGATGCAAATAATTATTTAGCTTTCTTAGACGTTATGGTCACCAGTAAACTCAACAACACATTCAGTCATACAGTATATAGAAAACATTCCCATACTGATCGGTACCTAAACGGCAATTCTCATCACCACCCAACATAGTTATCTACCGTGGGTAAATATTTGTCTCAGAGAGCACGAGACATCTGTGACAAGCAACACCCGGATACGGAACTTCAACATGTCAAGCAAGTTCTGCGAGACAACAAGCTCCGGGTTCCCCGTCTGCTCCACAGAAGCCGAGTGAAACAGCCACTGTCGAGCGCTTACCTGCAAGATCACTATATTTAAATGGGGTGACTGATAAAATTGGCTATATTTTCAAACGAGTAATAAAAACTTGTTTTAAGTCGCCAAAGAGGGTCATTCAGTTCTTATCATTAGTGGAATGCCATATCCGCCTGCAAGATGCAGGAGTGAACAAACTTGATTGTGACTGTGGACTCTCTTACGTAAAGGCAAACTAAAAGCGCTATAAAAACTCGCGTTAAAGAACGTAGAGCCGATTTGAAACACCGTCGTGTTACAAATTCTGCGGTCTGTGAGCATGCTGAAGTTGGCCCCTGCCACTATATTAGATTTGAAAAAGCTCAAATCCTCACTAGGGAACACCCATTACTTCCAAGGATGATCCGTGAGGCAATTGAAATTGAGAAACAAATTTCAATAGAGAAGAAGGCTGGGTTTTTCCTTGTGCATGGGACCCAGTGGTGAATAAAATCAAATGAAAACTGAAACATAACACCTCAAAACTGCAAGATATATTAAGTACTGTTTACATTAATTGGAACAACTAAAATTATAATTCTTCGAGTATTTTTAAAGATTTGGTACATCAGGGTATCTGTCATCTCAATCCAGCCATGGTTGCTGTAAAGCTTCTAAAACTTTGGGCTAATTAAATAATTAAATAAACCGCGATAAAATCCGTGAAAGTAGTTTTATTGTTCACAGTTTATTATTCCAGTTTCACTCGTTTCCTACAATCTCGGCCTATTTAAAATCTAGGCGAACATTATAAATAATAAGTACAGTGTTAGTATCATTTTATAAGCGGTATGTTTTTTAATGCTTACTTAATTTTTTGTGTTTCGGTTTTTATTGCGATTTTTGATAATTATATTATGTCATTATGAATTAATTTATGAATGAATGAAATATTCTTTATTGTGCACTTAACAAACACACAATTAAAAAGAAACACATTTACTTATATTACGTACACAAAGGCGGCCTTATTACTCAGGTAGTAATTTCTTCCAGGCAACCTTGTGACAAAAATATTTACGTTTAAGAAGAGGTAGAGCCAAATCGTAAAATCGATAGCTACACATAAATACAGTAATACAATTATACATATATACAAATACCTATTCATAAAAACATACATACATACACAGACCTACAATACAGATACCATACGAAACATTAATGAAATGATTCAACATATTTTTAAAGTTATTATATTTTGGGCGCGTTTAATATTGGTAGGCAGGGCGTTCCATAATGAAATGGATTTAACAATAAAAGAAGAATTAAAAATGTGTATAGTGGACAGGAATGTGAAAAAGGAGATTACCTGCAGATCACAATTCCTTACCATCAGAGTTACGAAATTTATACTTTTCTTTCAGATAAGCAGGTGTTTTAGGATGAAACTGTATATAGTATATAGTACTGTATATAGTAGCGAAAGGATTCTAAAATTACGACGTTGTCGAACAGGCAACCACTGAAGTTGTATTTGATAATGAGATATTTTCGAAAGCCATAAAGGAACCTTATAAAATTAAATTTAATAATTTTGAAGACGATCTAGTTAGTTAAACTGTGCTTCCGTTAAATTGCGTAGTCTCTGTCTAGTAATCTGCGTAGTCTAACAGTGATAATATTGTAGATTCTGCAATTGAAACTTTGGTTGGAAGAGGGAAAATATTAGCAAGGCGCCTAATCGAGTGTCACGATACAAATACTTTCCTACTTACCTCCTTTATTTGATGTGTCCACGATAAATGCTGATCAAAATATATACCGAGCTTTTTAACACACTTGCTGCAAAGAGTATTCTTTGCAGCAAGTGTGTTAAAAATGCCAATTATAGACAACGAAGGAAGATTATTCCAGTGCACCCTCGAGACCATTAATGTGAAGACCATAACATTTGATCCATTCACCAATTGTCGCTAAGTCTTGGTTCATGGTACTGATAGCACTGGGAAGATTCGCCAGGTTTGTCTGAGCGTAAACTTGTAGATCATCTGCGTATAAATGAAAGGTTGAAGAAATAGACTGAATAATATTATTAATAAGAAGAGAAAATAGAAGCGGAGATAGTACTCCGCCTGGCGGAACGCCAGCCGTAATGCAGGCCCATCTCGAGAAACTATCGGCAATTTTAATCCTCTGTCGTCGTCCCGAGTTATAGCTCCGTAGCCACTCAAGAACTGATGGCGAGATATTAAGGCCTTTGATAGTAACGGTAAAATTGACATAGGACGGTAATCCGTAACTAACTTTGGTTTGGTGGTTTTTTCTAACGTTATAAATATTAGCTGACTTCCAAATACTTGGAAAAATACAGTTAGCAATAGAAAACTTAAATATATGTGTAATCTCGGCCACAATATCTATAATGGGTACTAACATTTTACGGTTTATACCATCCTTACCAATAGCATTCGACGGTATAGACTTGATATGTTTTTTACCTCGATCTCGGTGAATGAGTTAAGGATAAAGGATTGTATGTCTGGAGTAGGTCGTATAGAAATGTTGCCAAGGGTCTGAGAGAGGAGAGAGAAATCTTAAGAATTGGATTAAGAGGAACAACAGATAAAGAAAACTGGCGATTTAAAGACTCTTTGTCAATTAAACAAGTATTATCTGGATCAATGTTTTTACCAATACCGAGAGTTTTAAGGAATTTCCACACCGGGGTGATCACTTTCAACGGACCTGTGAATATGTCGTCGCTGCGCGTCTCTACACATGCGGTTACATCTGTTTCTGATTTTAATATATTTCTCGCGGTGTTCAAGAGAGTTAGTTTCCTTATAATTTGCTTTGGCTGCATGTTTCAGATTAATAAGTAACTTCAGGCCTTCAGAGAGCCAGGGCGCAGGAAGATGTTTTATTCATACAGGTTTAATAGGTCATAAGGATCGGTTAGTAACTGGTTAAAGACTTTAATTTTATTATCAGTAGTGTCGGTGGTAAATACTGAAGACCAGTCGACGCTTCGTGCATCCGTTTGCAGGGAATCCAAGTCAACTGCAGAGAAATTCCGCTGCATTAGAATTTTTCTTTTAACTTTAGGTGGGCGAATATTATAGGCAGCATAAATAAGGTTGTGGTATGAGAAAATGTCTGCAGAACATTGTCCATGAGTGACCTCAAAATCAGGAGATGACACGAATATCAAATCGAGCAATCATGAGCGACAGCACGAAAAGGTATGTTTGGGATTTAAAGCTAATATGTGTAAATTTCATCCATCCACAACTGAGGCAAGCTGGATCTATTGTACCTACCCCTGATCATACACGTATTAAAGTCATGCATGAGTATTGAATGTGAGTAAGTGGATGTAAAGAATAGTCCATATGAAGTGATGGGCAGAAAAAAGGCCTACAAATATCTTTGTGTGGGATAATAGCACCTCGATAAGTAGGTATTCGGGTAAATCAGCAAGTGGTGGTTGTAAGGACGTATTGACAATGGTGAAAGGAGTGTCAGACCTAGGGTAGATAGCAACACCATCATCAATTTTGAAACCAGAACTGTGACAAGTTGATGGTAAATTCGATTTCAACCAACTTTCGGAAATCAGGATGGCGTCTATGTTAACAGAACTAAATGAAGCAAGCATATCGGGGTAGTGCTCTGGAACGCTTTGCGCATTAATGTGGACTACATTAATTTTTTTAACATGGGAAAAAATGGTTCCTAATTTATTTGTTATAGATGTGTGTGTAGCGCTAACAAAACTGTTATCACCGTGCTTGATGATGCAGATATAAAATCAAAATGATAATCATCGGGCAAGTCCATATATAGTTTGTGTGAAACAATAAAATTAATAAATAATATAAATAAAATGATAAATATATTATATCTATATACCTAATCTATAATAAATGTAACATTAATTACACCTATACCCTCTGGTGTCAAGAAACAAAATGTGAGAAACAAAGAATAATGCAATAAAATTTTGAAAGTATGAACAAATAACGTAATACTTTACATAAATTAGAATTTAGGAATATGAAGTTATGAATTGCTAGTCTTTAAATCTCTCGTTGTCAAGAATACATATTCTGTTGAAACTAGTACTAACAATTTACTGAAATTAATGTAATACTATATAAACTGGTCTTTTTACAATTATTTTAACTTCAATTTTACAAATAGTACAAATACCTATAGCATAGTGGTCATGTGAAACTGTAGCAAGACGAAAAAAAAGAAGAAGAAGAATATAACATTGCGTGAGATGTCAAACTGTCTGACATTAGATTAACTAATGATTTAATCTTAGAATGTCGATTACTATATAGTTTGTGAATTTTAATTTCCAAAACTCTACCTACTATTTATATAGTTTAGACTAGTAATTTAGCAATAAAGAGGAAAACTAGTAACTTGTGTAAAGAATTATATTTCACGAAATTAAATTTTAATGAGCAAAGGGACTAAAACAATGAAGAAACAAATATTACCAATTTTATGCTCAATAGGTAATGAAAAGTACACGAAGATTTAAAAATTAAGAACAAAACTATTTCCACAGGTAAATACGAGCCCAAAAAAAAAATTACACGGAATAGACTATTTATTCCTTTACTCCCTTCTTCGATCTTGTTGCAGGTGGAATTTTCTAATTTTGCACTGGTACCGGAGAGGCTTCAGCTACAACAGGAGGATCATTGGCGGTAGGACTCTGTATGGCATCCAGGTCCACCGAGCTACTTACATGGTTTCGGGAGCCATTAGGTCCAATAACTACAATGCAGCCATCCTGTGTCCAACATCTACTAAGGCCAAAACGTTGACGAGCGAATAGAAATAAATGATGCTTTTTGTGAGAAACTCGGAAATTGTAACCCCAGAGTTCTCTAAATTGGTTTTGGCTTTCCATACCTTATGTCGGGTTGATACCTCCTGAAATTTTACTAAAATTGGACGGGGCTTAGTATCACTGACTTGACCTAGTCAATGGATATATTTTATAATAAATTATATTTTTGATAAAGTCGATATGGTTTGATGCAGTTCCTTCTTCTCCTCGGGGACACTATGAATCAGCAAAATCTTTTTCTGGATTTCATCTCCTGTTGATCCTGCAGTGCCAGCAAAATTTCAATCTGCGGCTATTGATTTAAGGGCATCCAGAACAAATGTTTTAAAGTGATTAAAATCAGAAGATAATTTGCTAGTTGGACTTGATGGCTGGTGTGAATTTGATTGAAGTGTCTTTTGAAATTCTGCAATCTTTGTATTAAATAACTCTGTCATCTGAAACATAGATTGCTTTAATGAATCCATTTTAAAGTATTTGTATAAAATAAAATAACAAAATAAATCCACTAGCAAAAATTGGTGTATTAATTTGGAAAGTGATGTCTCTTCTGTATTTAAGGTAATATTTTGGGGTATTATGACATTGGTAGGCACAGGTAATTTCAAATCACATTACTTAACATATTTAAACAAGTAATTATAATAATTACAGTAAAATATAAGCAGAGCAGCTAAAATTATGACTAACTTTTTTTTCATTATATTACTTGGATACTCATTATCTTCCTTAATTATTTTCGGAGGTGTGCAGGCATGTCCGTATTCAAATATAATTATTGTGCAAAAACTATTATTGTTGTACAAGTTTAGGTTATATTGTTTCATTTATCTGTTCCTTCCTTAAGATTTAATCGCTCACACAAACTGAATTTGACACATTCTGCAGTAGCTTGAAATTTGGTGTACATAAAGTAAGGAGCATATTGATGCAATTCCATGGTATAGAATAGACAGTCAAATGATCAATCGGAACCCTTTCCTTTGAAACCTTATTCTTTTGTAGCATTTGCTTTTTACCCGAACGTCAGAAGGGGTTCTGACGTTCGGGTCTTGATTTGCACAATGAAATCAGCAAAAGCCGTGATTATGATTGAATTATTATTATTCGAGCACTCTAAAATCGCGTTTAAATTATTTCTAAGTTTATCTTAGCTCTCAACTTACGGATACGATCCCGGGTTCATATTCGGAAGCGGTTGAGTGGGTTATTCTGCCAGTCAATAGATCAAGCTGTGTTGTACTATATGTGAGGTTTCAACGCCTTGACCGGCTCGAAGCGGTGTACATATGATTGGTTCTAGAGGTTGTGTTTTTACGCACCATGCTGCCGATCCGTGGGGTCTCGAAGGGTTTGTCGGGCTTAGTTAGTGTCATGGTGTGTATGTGTTCGTGTTCTTGGGCGGGCTTAGTGACTGCTATCGCGATCGCGCCGTCGGCGCCATGCAATATACGTTCTTCGGCCGACGATATCGAGAGTCAATTATTGGCTTCGGATCGTTAACCGATGTTTTGACTGTTAGCTTATCTTTGTGATTCTCGGCCCGATCAAATCTTATGAGACAGCTCTTTGAAATGGCTCCTGACCGTGGTCAAGTGGAAGTCATAACGTAGATTGATGTTACGTATGTACCAGGGGCATCCAATAGCCACATGCAGGAACCCATTTTGCAATTTCTGCAAACGTTCAATCTGTTGGGGTTTTATGTGCGCGAATGCGGCACGACATGGTCTTTCGAATGCATGTAAGGTACAAAGAGAGCCTATGTCTATAAACCATTTTGCTCCTTTTGTTTGAGATGGGATAGAGTTTAAAAAGGATATATCGCGTCTTTTTTAAGAACGTTACTTATGTGATTCCGTAATTCCATAGATCTATCGCGAGTGAATCCTAGATATTTAACCTACCTATATCTAGGATATTTCGTTGCCATAGTGCAGGGCTGGCGCTTCCTCTACGCTCTTCTGCAGCGGTGGAGCGGGTTCGGATAAAGGGTATGGACTTGTTCTTTTCTGCGTTTACCTATATTATCTGTTTTGCGAACCATTCACCGAGGTCGGTGACGAGCTCTTGGACCAGTTTTCATCTGCTTTTTCCTACGTGTCTTACGTACTCTACTATGTGAGAAGGGTATGTGTGGAGGATACTGGGAGTTCATTTACTCTCAAACGTGTCGGCTAAGCACTCCACTTTTCACTCATCCTCTGGTGGCATTTCTTCCACTTGTTCAATTTTTAATACCTTTGTCTCTTGCAAAGGTATTAAAAATGGATGCCAGTAGGCCTTGTGTGACGGTTTTGGTTCACTAGTGAACTGATCCTACCTATCGTTAATGAACTTTACTTCTTTTTCGACTTTTCCAATGGTTCTGGGGTTATGACTTTAATTACAGTAGACACTGCGCTTTGCAAGAAACCTTATCTCTAGTATAGTTTCTTGTTCATAAAGTAAAAAAATAAATTAGAAGCTTTGCCTATACAGAGTGTATTGTAAGACACTGTACAAAATCACAGAGCTTATTCAGTATTCGATTCCGATTCCGAAAACGTAAAAAATTGGTACTTTAAATTTGACCTCAAATTTAGTCTTTGAAATTCTTATTATACTCGCTACAGCTGACGTACCCGCGGTCTTTGACCTATGACCGCGCGAGTTTCTGTCGGTATCATGTGGTGTGTATATTTTATGGAAATAATGACCCTAAATTCGGTGAAGTTTACTATGTACATAAGAAATATTTTTGTATTATTACAGACTGTATTTTTATATGTTTCATAGGACCATGACCTACCTTGTCCTATATATCCCATCTTCTACAATTCATATTTTATACTTATGGAATACAGACTAGAAAGTATAAAATACGGGGATAGAAGAAAAATCAGAGCCTGCTGACTACTAACTTCCATTAACACACAGATGCGGCCCTTCTTTCACCCACATCCTAAAAAAATATGAAAAGTTAAGGATAAATTAATATCAATAGACTTTTTGAGGAGATGGTTATTTCAAGGGCCAAAATATACTACGAATTTAGTGGAGCCTGTTTATTGAAAAAATATTCACAGTCCTTATTATTCTAAATCTTGAATAAGAGCAGTTTCGTTAGTGTAATATCTGGCGTGAACGTGAGCTGTCCAATGCGAATTGCAGAGCTCCCTGTTGTGATGTATAGTTTCATAGTAAACTGCACTCGATGAAGTCGTATCGACCAGCTTGTTTTGCGATTGTGACAATAAATTTACTTCCAGCGTTGGAGTTCTTGAGAGAATCCACGAAGAGACTGAAATTGGAAAAAATGTACCTATAAAAAACATAACTTAAGTAAGATAAGAACTAATCTATGTGCGGATGCTTCGGTAGTCATTAGAAGGTTCTTACTGCTCTCGTTCTTTTAAATAAAACAGGATAAAAGTAGTTCTATACTAATTATTACTACTTAATATAAGGCTACAATGCAGGCAGCCCAATTGGCGTCTGGGGCGGTACATCTCACTCACATGATACCAGCGTAAAGCGTGTTTGTGAGCAGTCCATTGGAGAGATGAGCATGAAAAGGCAATTATGCGGATGTATATGGGTTATAGGAGGGCGTCAATACAATATAAAAATGAAGGAAAAAACATCTATAACAATATTAGGTCTAAAAAGAAAATATTTTTGTTTTATTTAGGGAATAAGCTTCAAATGAACGGAACCGAATTGGACATTTCTTTCATTGCAAGGATATAACTAAACCAACTACGGAGGAAGTGACAATTTAATTCTTGGCGAACAGCTAGTTAAATATGTTGAAAAAGTTTCCTTATCGGAAAATTTCAAGCATTAATATTATATAAGGATCTATCATATTATATTCATAATATCTTATTTTTTCCATTTTAAATTAAAGTTGATTTCTGTAACTAAATTACCATATTCTCCATACACTTTGACTTTATTTAAGGTGGCTTTAAAGTTCGATAGACATCACAATCAAATTCTGATAAGCGTATAGTCTGATAAGTACATATAAGTATTTAGACAACATTAAAGACTAACGTCCGCAGTGTTATGGTATTTAAATAGTTATGTGCTAAATGTCCTCTAGACGTCTACTGTGGTGATTTTTTGCAACAACAACACAACAACAGAGTGTCACGTGCATTAACTGCTGATGGAATGCCATAAAAATACGAACGAGGATGGCGAGTTTAATGTTTATTGATTTAATAAAAAAAGTGTACATGCATTTGTGATGCATGTTGCTTAAAAAGTAGCAATCCGTCCCGACCTCGCACGGATGTTACACAAAATATAGCAAGAAATTATTGATTCACAACGATATTAAACTTTTGGCCTCGTGACTACACCTAACATACAATGATATGATGATAAATTACTTACGTTACAATACAACAACAAATTCAGTTTATGGCAGAACAGCGTCAGTCGCGACAGCTAGTTGTTAATAATTTCTGCAGCTAAATAAGTATTTACTTTGATATTTCACATTTTGATTACACTATCGACACATTGTGGTTACATTTTCAAAATCATCTGATTCAGTATTCAGTACTGATACTGTAGGATTGCAATTCCAAAAAATATTAAATCGATCCAGTAGTTTCGGAACCTATTCAATGCAAACAAACAAACAAACTACCAAATGTTTCCTCCTTATAATATTAACGTAGATATGGATAATGTGTAGATATAAATTTACATCTAATCACTATTACGTGTTCCGTGTGTGACTCACCAGAAAGCCCTTTTTTTTGTTGACGTGGGGGAATGCATTATCGCGCCTTCACTGGCCCTGGGTGGGGTGTAGTGGTGTGTGGGGCTCGCGGCATATTATAATGCACAATACTTACAAAGACCACCGCGAGTGCCATCCGTGCTGCCTTTGTTGAGGTGCCCCGGAACAAAAAATATCAGGGCACCTCGACGGCTAGTCAGCCCCCTAAGAGACCGACTCCACCTCCACAGATGGGGTTCTCCCGTACTACAGGACACATCCTACCAACTTTGGGACGGTGGAATGGGGTGATGTTTCCATCCTCGCCCATTGCCCCTAGCACAAATGCGCCTTCTCCTGTTGCTCTCTTGTAAGAGGTCTCTTGTGTCTCCTCTTCTTGTAAGAGGGGTGTAAAGAGCAAACCCCTCGGTTAAATTGGCTTCACCTGGGTTCACCTCAGGCTGCAGAGCCCAACTGCCAGGATACGGCTTGAACCATGGTGGGGTCAGAACACCATGAGCCGAGCCAGCAAGTGTAATACGTATTACTAGTATACGTACGCCAGCGTGAAAGAGATGGGTGTGTATCAACTTTTAGATGTTATAAAAGAAGAATTGCAATGGACTGCATTTGTAATAGGTAGTGCCATGCTACATTGCAACCGAATTGAACCGGCATGACCACGAAGGCGACTCTTCCTCACGCGACATGGATTTAAAGTTACAGCTACACTGTCACCTTTCGTGTGGTTTGTGATTAACCGGTGGCCCGGGAGGAGGGAAAGAGGGCGACGCATTCGTATGACAATTCAGATGTCTATTAGCTCTGTACTATATAAAAAATAAAATAAGTGGTAATATGTGCTATACGGATCATAGGATATCCCCTGCACCCCCATTGCACTGTCAAAACCATGGGGTTGCCCTGTGGTGTGGGACAACCCTTCTATTGAGGAGGTGTCGGTCCCATAGGGGACTGACTAGCTGCCGAGGTGCCCAGATGATTTGTTGTTCCGAAGTACCTCACCACAGGTGGCACCGTTGGCATTCGCAGTGGTTTTGTGGGTATTTGGCACAATAATATGCAACGAACCCCTGCCGTCACTGGGCCCCACCCAGAACCGGTGTATTCGCGTTAGTGCTTTTCCCCAATCTACAAAAAAAAAAGAAGGCTAATAGGATATAATCATGAGCATGTATCTGATGGACATACGGTATATTTAATCATCTGTAGGAGGTGGTGTCATTGCTGTGTTGCAGACGAATTGGACTTGCACGGCCTCGCTCACATAATATCGGCGTATATAAACGGTCACGCAGTAGCGTCTGGTTTGTTCTTTTAATTTCCGGTGACCCGATGTGTTAAAATAGCGCCTCTGTTTAGCCTCAGATTGTGCGAATGTGTGTTTAACGTCCTGACATGTGGTAGTTACCAAGTGGCTTCGTCTCGTTATCCCATAAAACAGCTATGAATTCTACACTTACTATATTTGAGATTTAAATCTTCATTACTCTTGCAGCCATACACTAATGCGAAGTTTGTATAATCCGTATCGATTACGATCAATGGAATTCCGATGGGATCTGTGAACCGATGTAAAAATTACACAAAGAGTATTAATATAAAAGCGAAATACCACTCATTGTTTTTATCATTATAGTTCCTGTGATTTAACTATGGCGAAATACCACCACAGTTAAATCACAGAAACTATAACACGTAGAAACTTGAAATTTTGCTGGTAAGTTCTATTTAGGCAGCCGACATCCACTAAGAACGCATATTCCGGTACTCAACCCGTAAAAACACATCATTGGGGGTGGACTAATTGGGTGAAACCATGCTAGTACCATATACTGGCAATAAACATTATCTCGATTGTAACATAAACAGTAAATATAATTTATGGTATTTCTAGGACTGTCTTGTGAATAATGTTCAACTGCTACAGTCACATTCCAAGTGGGTATCATGGTTATCATCATTGTCAGACGGACAACGTCCACTGCTGGAGCGCCACATATCGCGGTCAAGTAACTGTTACAGAAGTTCATTCTATTTAGTTAAGCAGTAATTTGTATTCACTAGAATATAATGGATACTACTAAATATACACTATTGTTTTAGTAGTGGATATTGTAGTGTACTAGAAATAGAAGTTTCAGTTCAAATGTGCGCTACATACCAATGTTGTTTTCTGGTATATTAAAAATGGCTTCATCCCCTGGCGCGTAGGTGGTGTTGACGTGTAAAATATATTCTATACCATCTCGGACAAAACCGTGTGTCATTTCCATTCGTCTGCCGCAGTATTCGAAAGTCTTGTAAGCGCACTGTCCATAGTCTTCATACCACGTAGGAAAACGCTGTACCTCGTGCCATGTACCGAGGAACTGAAATTTTAAATATGTTGCGCTATAAATTTAAGCTTTTCTCAACTTTTTAGATTTCTGATCTGGTTTATACTTTGCTATTTCCAGTCTCAGAATAGACTGGACGGCATGGGATCTCTGTATTGTATAGAATATTTTAGATATAGACGTTAGTCCTGCGCCTGATTTCTTTCCGATCTCATCGGAAAATAAGAACGGGGGAATAGTGGGTGCGCTAACACCTATACACTATAAAATGTCCCGTGCAGAGAAATAATTCGGCTAGGATGTCATTCCTATTATTATTATTGTTATTGTAGATAGTATCATGCTGCATTGCAGCTGAAGCCGGCACGATACCTCTCGCTCACATGACATGGATGCAAAGTGACTGCTTCACTATCGAGTACATTTAATACACGGATTCATAAACATTGAGGTCAGTATCAGCATTATCGTACTTTTGATAAACAAAGGCCTCTTTTTATTAACACTAGAATCGCTGTGAATAGCGATCCGCGGCGGCTTCGATATGATTACCACAGGTTGGATTACCACGCTAACAAACTATACACTAAGACCTTCCTCGGGAATTTTTACACCCACTGGTGGAAACCGCATGGAAATTCGTTTAATAGATTTTGAGAAAATCGATCACATTCACATATACACAGACAGATTTGGGTACTTTGTTTTATAATACATATAGATATATAAAAAATGAACTACCATCTGGCTCCCGCGTCCTACTTGAGCTCAAAATATGAATTGTAAAATCATGTGAACAGTGACTTGTTGAGCGTTACATACACGAAACGCTTTACCTACCGCGCTTAAGTCGCTTACGTCCCTTGCCTACCTCACAGTTCAGAGTCACGTTCATCTGAGTAAACTTCAAGCGCGTGTCGAAGCAGTCAAAGCTTTTTTTAAACACACTTTTCCACGGGCACGTTTAAATGAGAACCGTAATCTTCTATCGTGATGACTTGTAGATGATTTCTACTATATTTCTCTTCTACTATATCTACTATCGTTCAAATTATGTAACATGTCTATGAAGTATATGTAAAAAAATACCTTTTCCATCTCAAAATATTTCATACTTTCCACTTTGGGACACGATCCAAATTGTAACACTTGTCCCGAACATACACATAAACATACAGAAAAAAATACAAATATTTGCAACATACTGAATTTAAAATATATTTTTTATACTCTTTCAATACATCAATGTGATTCATACAACATCTTACAAATGAGATGATAAATAAAACCGATGTTTATCTTTACCGGTTATCTAAAATGCACTTGCGATATTGTTGACATCGATATAGATCTAGATAATATTATTATTGAGTATCAGCACAAAAATATCGGAATAATCTTAGTTATAAGTGTTGAATGAGCTCTAGTGTTCGGCTACACGGTACAGAGGACAGACTGGACTTCAGACATCCAATTCAGTATCACTTTTGGATGAAGCTATTTGATCTGAAGAGGCTCCTTTTGGAGTATCATGACTTGTCGCGAAAGGAGGACAACACATTTGAATAACTATGATGTGGATGTTTATAGGCGTCGGTAGTTATCAAAAGGTTTCACCCCTATAATATTAAAAAAAAAACGCCGAACTTCGAATTTCTTAGGCTTGTTCTAATGTTCGGAACAGGTAGGTATTTGACAGGAATGTACCTCAGACTACTCCAATAGTTTGTGCTTGATCACGTGTTAGTAATAGTACAATTTTTTTTTTGCCGACTAACGAAGTAGACTCTTTAAGTCGAGGCTTATTGTTTATGATGTCTAAGGCACGCATTTTTTTACAAATTGGACTTATTTTTAATAATTATTTTTATAGCAAACAAAAACTAACAATATATCATTTTAATTTGAATAAAAAAGCAAACATTTAACTATAAGGATTGATTGATTCTTGAACCACGGTGATTTAATTGGATTATCTATTGGTGAAAAATTAAGCAGTACTTATAACACACATAACCTCCTTTAATGTTATACGGTATCGATATTTAGAGTAGGTACCTATATATTTTGTAAGTTTAATTTAACATTATAATATTTATTTAAATAAATATGAGCAGTTTACTTATAAATTTTTTGCTCGGGAATTATATTAAAAATACATAATATATGCTTTACGCCATCTATTTTTTGCCATAAATACTATACAACCTTGTAGATATATTCTTGTAGCTTTTAGTAACGAATCACAGATGGCGCTAAACAGAACTATCTTGTTAATATTGTATCAACGACAATTCCATCTCTGTTTATGGCAGACTTCCAACTTATATTATTCATAGCTCGTGTTAGTTAGTAGTTGCGTGACACAGGTGGCAATAAAATAATATGGAATTCATTAATTAAAGTCAAAACAATTATTACTTCTTTTCATTGATTCTTTCATAAACAAACAGTCAGATTATTATCTACATGTTATATTATTATTATTATTATTATTATATTGTAAAAGTATCCGATAAATCTAAAGTTTTAAAGTTACTTTTACAATTCAGAAGAGGTAGTCCCGTGGAGCAAAGGAGGTGGTAGTGCTTGACAATTGTGTATTGCCTGACACTAAATCCTCCTATGCAACGTTGTGTAGCCCTCCCCCCCCCCTTGTCACTTTGCGCCGGTATTATAAGAGCGAGATGTACCTCCCCGGTCGTGCCGGCCCAATTCCTCTGTAACGCAACATGGCACTACCTTTCACCCTATAGTAAACACCACAATCCTGTCGCGTTAGGGCTTATTTGATTCTTGTTAACAAGGTGTTACTGTGTGTGACTTAAGTCCAGGGACTGCTGATCTAGTTGGAAGTTGGAGCACCCTCGCCGTCTGCGGCTGGGTGCTACCCAAGTTTATGGGGGAGCTCCATGGAGGCCATTAATATTCGGAGTAATTTTTATAGAATGTTTTTGTAGTAAGGGATATTATAAATCACCATATTGTGCAACACCTTGAGAATAAGGCACTCTATACGGAATGTTTGTAAAGAAATATGTTATATATAGGTATAATTTATCCATTTTTAATTTATCTCTGAGTTTGCTTCTTGGGAACGACGTATGTGACCGAGCTGTGAGTAAACGAGCAAATGGAGTCACCTGACTACTACCGACACCCATATACATCCGCATTACTGTTTCGCATACACATGTCCTCCTTTCCTGGAGTCATAAAATGGGCCTTACTACTGACAAATACCTTGTAAAGCCGCGAGCAACAGCCACGCATATACACACATATACAAATGCAAAAGAAGTAATAAAATATATGCTTATATTGGTATAACATAATATATTTTTGGTCCTAGCGATTCATTAAGATGTAGATTACGGAGACACAACTGGATAGTATTAGCTGCGTGGAAAATGTTATCCATGAAACATTTCTGGATAACTGGATAGAGGTCCCCGTGAAGGAAAGTGGTCATGTCAAGTCAAGTTTGCAAGTCAAGATGCAGACAAAGGAATTGGGAATACTAAGACATGATATCCATACCTGCGTGTCTGTAGGAGTAGATTTTCTCAAAATCTACAGAACGGTTTTTGTGCATTTCATCTAGGTATAGAAAATTCCCGAGGGAGGTTTAAATGAAAGGAAAGGGAAATAAATGAAAGTAAAAGAAGTGAATAATTTATTAGAGGAACAATACGAGTAAACCGAGGCGGATCGCTAGCGTTCTATAAAAACTTTTAATCTTTAAGGTACCAGTAGGAGGAAAGAAAGGAAGCGAACGATTAGGTCTTTCGCTGCTTTCTTGGCTTGGATCGGCTAAACGAACCAATTGAAGGAGAAAAAAGAGTCTGCAGGACTGGTAAGAGCTTTATTCTTAGACGCCAGTTATAATGTTGTATGTTAGGATTTTGATTTGTGATCATGGATATGGGGATTAAGATGTGTCTTTATCACTAAATTCCACTGCAAACCAATCACTTGAAGATACTTCTTTTCGATTACCAGAACAACCAACAGTTTATGTTCCTAGAAACTTTCCGAGTTTAGACGCTCGTTGAATTTTATGGCACTTTTTACACCCACGTATAAACTGAGCTAACTTAAAGGGTTGACACAAGAAATAGCATATTTATTATTATTATATAAATGAGTAAAAAGCATCTTTTATTTTGTTACCATTAAACAAAGAAAATAAACTTTATTATTCAATAAGACCATGCAATCTAGTAGCACGTGTAATACATACACAATTTATTAAATGATATATCTTGTCGTGAGAGCCACCTGTGTATTTACTAGTCTTGGATTTTATTTATAATTTTTTAGGTCTACGCGAATGTTACACATTATAATAAAAGTATTTTAATGGATTTTACCGCGGTTTATTAAGCATTTTACGATCCCGACGTTTCAGAAGCTTTGCAGTCTGTGAAGACACTGAGGTTGGCCCCTGTTAGATTTAGATTAGATTTCATTTTTTATTACATTAGATTTTATAAAGCACAAATCTTCGCGAAAGAACACAGATTCCGTACTAGGACGATCGATGAGGCAATTGAAAGAAATTAAAAAACAAATTTCAATAGAGAAGATGGCGGGGTGTTTTCTTCTGCGTGAGACCCAGTTATAAACGTAATCAAATCAAAATCTTAACCTAACAGCTGCATGATACTATAAGCGCTTTCTGCGTTAACTGGAACAACTAATTAATTTAATAAAACCTACTTTTAATAGCTTATAACATCAGGGCACTTGTCATCTCAGTTTACCCGTGACAATGGTAGTTGTAAAGCTTCTGAAATCGTCGGGATCGTAAAATACTTAATAAACCGCGGTAAAATCCGTTAAAATACTTTTATTCTAATTAAAGTTTTTAACTTCCTTGTTGTCTATTACAATTAAAATAGTAATCATATGTTGGGCTTATAATGACTATATATTTAAACCAATCAATTAATTTAGAGGGCCTCTGACATACCTTAGCCAAAAATATGGATGTGATGAAAAATTTGATTTCAAAAATTGGGTTGCTAAAGATAATTATAACCCTATAATATTGTATAGTACCATTTAATCTTTAGAGCTTACGTAGCCCAAATTTGGCATTGAATTCACAATCACTTTCGTCATACCGCCGTATTTTGGATTATAATATTATAACCAATTTACCCTACCGCAAATCCTCTGCAGATGGGGAATCCAGAGAATATGGGAGAAATTTTACTATGGCGTAAATCATTCATTTTCAAAGGCATAAAATTTTCAATATTCTTTTATTTTCCAAAGTCCTGCTCAACTGCTCAACTTCTCAACTTGGTCCACTTGTTTCAGATGTAAGTTTAGTGACTGACTCACAATACACATAATATTATAAGAAAATGCTTTAATACAACTATCTATATTGACATATATTCATCAAAGCTTAAATTAGTTCAGCTAAAAGGTAGCAAGAAATTATTTGACTGTTAGACATTTGACATGAATGATCCTTGTAGAGAGTCCCACAAGGAGTATACAGGGAGAATATTTGAAAATGTCTTCCAAAGTTTCACCCTCTTTCAAGGTATTGGCTGAAAAATAGTATGAAAAAGTTGAAACATATGTATGTGAGTGAAACCGCTGGGCGCTGCTAGCAAACTATAATTCAAACTAAACTATACTGTACTAGTACATTAACTACTTTATACTGATAACTATCCGGGTCAAAAGAACATATCTTTGGGTCCCTCAGAATGCCCTGCAACCACGCCACGCAGGATATTCTGAGGTACGTAGGAGTAGAGAGGCACTTGCCCAGCAGTGGCCCATCGGGGGCGGGGGACAGAAGGGCAATACATCAGTATAGTAGTTATGTAGATGCTCATGGGTGACGGTAGTCGTAAAAAGGCTCCGAATTCTCGTTTGCCCCCCTTTATAAAAACAAAAATTGGGACACGATGCCCATCGTGTATTCATAATATTTAAAAATTTCACACATCCTTCACTTATTAATCAAAAATAGAAATGCGAATATCGACCAACAATAACGCCATAATTTTGTCCGTTTGTCAACCCTACATAAGTTCCGTTGCAACAACACAAAGTTAATCTTGCTGCTAGTAGGACACAATGTTAAAGTGTGTTATTTTATCTTAATGTAATAGGGTTGAATTTGCTCAAATTTTACAAAATTCACCGTTTCTAGGATGTTGTTGAAGTGAGGGGTTGATTACTATAATGCCTAAAGGTGAAATAGTAAATCGTTCTAGATGCTTTCCTCAAGAGGTTTGTGGGATACAGTTTAGATAATACTGACGCTCAAACTCTTCTGTAAATACTTTCGTGCCGATGGGATATAATACTAAGATTGTTTTACCTTTATATATATTTTTTAGGGAAACACAAAGATGTTTCTCAGTTAAACGTAGTGACTTTAAAAATAATCATATTACATAATAGGTAAATATATATCATATAGCAACCTCGTTCACTACCTAGCGACACTCTAGCGATATTTATAAATATCGATTTCAAGCTACCCATATACATACACATACACAGTTAAAGGCGTACATACACACACACGTACATACACATTCATGCACACACATACACATATACACGTACACGTACATACGCACTCATACACGTACATATATACAAGCACACACGTACATACACACTCTCCTTTACACACATTACACACACACTCACACACACGCACACACACACGCACGCACACACGCACGCACGCACGCACGCACGCACGCACGCACGAACGCACTCACGCACGCACTCACGCACCCATATACATGCACATACACAGTTAAAGGCGTACATACACACACACGTACATACACACTCTCCTTCACACACATTACACACGCACGCACGCACGCACGCACGCACGCACGCACACACACAACATGTGATATGTGGCGCCCCAAATCTCTCTGTCTACCCCATTGATAACTGGCGATCTATCTGGTGGTGCTGATCTCGTTGTTGTTAAATGTTTAAGGCAAAATTAAAACAGTAATATTTGAAAGAATTGCTTTATTTAGACATTGAAATCAGAAGTTACAGGCTACCAGAAGTATCAGTAGTAAGTAGTAGTGCAGGTTACCAGAAGTTAGTCGTGAAGAAGTCGACTCCGTACTTCTCAGAATACGCACAGCTGGCGTCAGAGAAGTCTTTTATCACAAATGACTTTCTGTGCTCCGCTAATTCGGCATATTTCGATAGGAGCCCTTCTATCATTATCAATTTCTCTCCCTGTAATTTCTCTTTGTTTCTAGACAGCACCCAAGTAAATACTATAAAATGATATATTTATTAGATTAAGTAATTATATTATTATTTGTTTACCTGTATGTATTCAAAAAACATCAGTAACATCTTTATTGTCCTGAAAATTATGTGCATAACGAATTATTTTTTCTTTTAAGGTAATTTTAATATGTTTATTACTGATTATTATTTTTCATAGTAATACATAATACATATTTGCTTGCTAGACTTAGTATAAAAAAAGGAAGCAGAATTATAACAATCGCCTTGCAGCTTTCTGTATAGTAGATGTAAGAAACAAAAGACTATATCAAGTAAGTTCATTAAATATGTAAATAGGACAATTTATAGCTACAATTGGTTATTTGGGAATATATAGCGTAGGCGGCATTGCAGTGGAATTGGGCATGTTCTACCGGGGAGGTGCCTGTCGCTCACAAGACACCGCTGGAAATTGGTGACAGCTATGCTGTCACGTTCCCTGCGGTTTGTGAGTAGCCGGTGGCCCATTAAGGGGAAAATGAAAGTAGGATAAAGCATCTGTTTATATGATAAAAACAATGCGGATGGTCATGGATGTTGGTAGTCGCCAAAAGGTTCAGATTTCTCGTTTGCCCCCCGATACTATACAAAATATTGGAGACTTACCGTAGTGAGTTCTCACCTTCTTCTTCATTGTTTTGCATGTGTACGCGATTGCGTATGTATCATAATCCGTTGATAGAATGAAAAACGGATATTGAAGAACTTTATCTAGAAGAATAAATGTATGAAATTCAAATACAAAATATAACCGTTGGCGGGGAGGTGAAAAGGAGGGCAACGCGTTGTCATAGTAATTGTCCGCGTAATTCACGTATGTCCCCTTATATATAAAAATATACTTACACAATATTGCAATGTAACAAAATAATATAGCGATATTCAGGCAGACAAACTATGTTAAGTGGGCAGGTAGTCTCCCGGACTACTATGTGTTGGAATGTGGGGTTCTGCAGGGGGTTTTGTCATTCATAAAAAGTTGAAATTTTACGTGAATGACATAGTCGAGCTCAGTTGCATGCTTGTGGGGGCTGAATGTGAACTACGTCAGCAGCGCGGACGACATGGTGCTGCTGGGCCCGACTGCGTGGTCGATCAATGAAGTGCTCAGGGTTTGTGAGAAGTATGCCGCATCACATGGTCTGGTATACAATCATAAAAAGAGCGAGTTCATGGCCTTTGGGGCCGCCGGCGAGTGTCCCGATTATGTATCTTCAAGTAGCATTAATGATATGATTTTAAACCAGGTGACAAAGTTCAAGTGTCTCGGGCCCTTTCTAACTGGCGACCTTAGAGATGATGAGGCCGCGGAAAGGGAGCGCAGGGTGTTGGCGGGTCGAGGGAACATTGCCCGAAGACCCGTCCGCTGTACGGATCAGGTAAGAATGACGTTTTTTAAGGCTTATTGTCAGTGTACGTATACGGATGGTCTGTTGTTCAGGTGTTCGCAAAAGTCGTTGCACGCCCTACGCATCCAACATCACAACGTTTTCAGGATGATGTTGAAACTCCCCGGATACTACAATGCCTCCGGTATGTTTGCTCAATATAATACTGATGACTCTCATGCCATAATTAGAAAAAAAAGGTTGCGCCTCTGGTGAGGAGACTTTGCGAGAGTGACAACAGCATCCGGAGAGCACTGGCGGATTACCCGCAGGGGCGTATGCTGGGGCATCTCGTGCGGATTATGACTCCGCTCGGGATGCCTTCTAAGTACATGACACAGTGAATCATTAATAATTTAAATGGCGACCAGCTCGATCAGTTGGTGACTTGGCGGTTGGTCCGCCGAAACCCGTCGAGGATCTTTATATATGTCTTATATGTATTTCTACAATAAAAATCTTAAATATATAAAATTTCTTAAAGTTGTAAAGAAATATTAAATATATTTCCGTTGCCTAGTACCTGTAACACACGTCCCTACGGTACTTAGCACAGGCCTGGGCTAACGTGTTGTGAGTAGTCCTCAGATATATTATTATTATTATTATCATTATATTAACCCAAAGTCTTTAAGGTTTTTCTTGTTAAGTCTACTAACGCAAATGGATTTATGATGTTCGAAATAATTAAATTTTGAATTTGAATTTGAAGTATTGTTATTCTTTATACATTTACATAAGATGTTAAAATAATTTTGTATCTTTCTAGAAATATACAGTATTATTATATAATTATTTTTTATGTAAAGTAGCATGAAACTAAAATCAAATCCCAATTTAAGTTTAGCTTACATGATACCGGCGTAAAGAGACACCTTCTGTGGTGCCGCGTCTGGTGCGGTTTGTAGGTGTAGCCGGTGGCCCATTGCGAGGGGAGGACCAAAGGATATAAGCATAGTAATTCGTGAGCATACAGTAGTTCGTAGGCTTCATAAAAAAGCTCCGGTTGCCCAGAATTAAAAAATACAGTCATGCATCTACTGGAGATTTCATAGACGTTTTTTTGATAATGAAAAAAAAAAGATTTTTACATTGAACAATGTACCTAAAAAGCTTATTTCAATATACAAGTCGACATTTTAAAGTGGTGACGGTTAACTTACAAAATTAATGCCCTTTTTTTAACGAAAACATAACCATTTTCTGAATGTCGTTTCCAATCTTCATTTATTAAACTGGGTAAATTCTCTAATACATTTTGTATGTACATTCACTCGAGTTATTACGTGCGTTAGTGAGAACATCTCCATTTATTTCGTCGAGACAAAATATGGGCTGATGATGATTTTAATGTTATATAATTGTAATTTTTTACACAAAGCATTTTAGTAGGAGGAAGTGGCATGTCGCACTGCTGCATGGCTGACGCGATACCGCCTTAAAGAGACAACTTCAGTTTCGGGTTTCGTGTGGTTTGTGAGTAGCCGGTAGCCCATTGAAACAGAGCGGAGAAGTACAACGCATAATTTTAGTGATTGTGCGGGTGTTCATGTGCGTCAGTGGTCATAAAAAATAAGAAATATCACACAGGTTCATGTGGAAAGTTATTCGACTGGTGTAGAGATTCGTAAGTAACTTTTAGATCTTTTGTTTTGTAAATACAAACAACCTTGGATTTACCTTTTCTTACATATATTAGAGTGAGTGATAGTACAAGACATATATGTAAATATAATCGCAGGAACTATTGGCCTGAATTGAAGTAACCTTTTTGGGTTGAATAGTCCATTTATCGAGAAAGACTATAAGGCCACATACCATGACGCTACGGCTACTAGAACCGGAGTTACGCGAGTGAAACAGGATGTTCCTATTATCTAATCTATGGCATAAATACCTCCGTCTTCATGGCTCACAATAAACTGCGCCTTAGTTCCAGCGTCAAACGTGGGATCCACTCTTGCGAAGTATGACTTTTGAGTTTTGGTCCCGTTCTCAGAATCAACAAAAGTTTCTCTTAGGATATAACCAAGATTGTCCTCTTGAAACTCCAACGTTGCACAATCATAGATATTACGCCCATCGCTGGAATAGCTGGCAACATTATACCAAACTCCTGAAAACTATTACGTACACATAAATATTTAAGACAATTTATAATATACAATAGTCCCTTTTAACCGAAGTTTAAACTTTCTATAAAACTACCTATACCACACTACTGTGTAGTGTGGTATAGAAAATAATGCAACATTTTTTGAACTAATACGTACTAACAAATTATGTTTAAATTGTACACTTTTTTCATACATACAATAGTCCCTTTTAACCAAAATTTTACTTGTAGGTTACTTTCTATAAAACTCCCCTACCAAACTACTGTGCAGTGTGGTATAGAAAATAATGCAACATTTTTTGAACTAATACATACCAACAAATTATTTTTAAATTGTGCACTTTTTCAAATAGAAACTGCTTTGTAAAATTTAAAATCATGCGCGTAGGGTTTCTCTACAATGACAGTTCAATATGAACCCGTGTATCTTGTGTTTTTGTAAATAATTAATACGCAGCATACATTGTAGTGAAAAATTGTGCGTGCAGACATTGATATACTTCTTATTACCTCATTCCCCTATTCCCTTCCGGCAGTCTCAAGAGACCGGAGAGAAATCGGGTACAGGATTTCTCTTCTCTCCAGGGTAGGGCTTTACATCCTCTCCGAAGCACGAGTAGCACAGCAAATTTCTTGACTCGGCCATTGCCATACCGTGAGTTTACAGCACTTTTTTATTTTCGCGCGGAAATGTATTTATGTAATGGCATCGGTTGGATCCGATGTGGTGTGTGGGATTCTTTTTTTTTCGCAGGGACCTAATACTGGTTGGCGGCGCTTGTCCAGCCTCAACAGTTCGACTGACTACGAAGACTTTTGTGTCTTCAGGTTTAGGCAGGTTTCAGCCGATAGGGGGACAGACGTCCCTCTTTTCCCGCAGATGGGAAGAGATGTACCGGGTTGGTAGGGTGGGCGTACCCTATAGTAATTATTTTGGAACCGAAAGGGGGAAGCGGTCCCCCTCCCCACTCTAGTGGGGCGGCGCGCGCACGATGCCGTTTAAGTTGCGGTGTCGTGGATAAGTATAATTGGGCTCGCTTTGTGTTCCGTAAGCGGTGTGTGAGTTTGTCATTTTCTCAGTGATATGTGTTATAACTGTGTCACTATATGTAAGGTTTCATCGCTAGACCGGTACGAACGGTGTATATGATAGTGTCTAGCTGGAATTTACGCACCATCCAGCCGACCGAAGGGGGCCTGAAGTGTGTGTCAGGCTCAGGTCGTGAAGCGATAGCTACTACCGACGGTGTGTAGGACTCGCGAGTGAATCGAATATTCATTGGAACCCCACGGGTGCCACCTGCCGCCAAAACCTTCTCTCTCTCTCTCTCTTGCTCATTTGACCAACCTTCTCTATTACCAATAGAGACAAACACTCTTCGGTTCTTCCATCAGTTCACTTTATCTGAGGTGCCTACTCCTGCCTAATTATTTACACGATGGCGTTCCATTCATACTACGAAGGGTACATTTGATAAAAGTTAAAACTGAGTGGTTACTATTTTACACTCTAATTCATTTTCCCATTCATAGGCATATATTGTTGTTATTAATATTTAAATATATTTCTTACTGTTTAACTTTTTGTTTTGTATAATAAGCTTTTTTTCTTTTTTTTATTTACTTGCCGTTTTAATTATTTTATTCTATACTATTTATTCTAGTTCAGTCTATTCTATTCTACTTTAGGGGCTAAGGGCAGCCCACGGACAATTTAATTTCGTTGAGGCGTCTCTCTGCGGTACAATAATAGCTTTATCGCCCATAGGCCACGCTGCAGACAAGAATAAGTATTTTCTAAGTAGTGATATCAAATTGTGTACGTATCTAAGGTTATCAGTTTGTTAAGTTAACTCGTACTAGTTACTTCCGTTACTTTGAATTGTCACTTAGACAAATAATACCATGTATTGTTAGATTCAACACATTTTTAAATAGTATATAAGAGAATCTTGTTCACACGATGACTCTGTAGAGTGACATTATCGGCGTTGCGTTTCGTGCGCTTCGTGAAAAGGAGGTGGGAGGGATGGCAGCGCATCTGCATGACAATAATGCAGATCCTGTAAGACGAGTATTATGTAGGTACTTGCATCAATTCATGGCTCAACCTATAGTTCACTATGGATATTCATAAGTATCCAAAATACCAGTACTAATATATTTTTTTGAAAATGATGAATTTTCAATCTTAAGTTAAGGTAATTTAATTGCGTTTCATTAGCTACAGGCTATGTGAGCCATGTTTTGTATTTCTTCGGTTATGTCCAACGATGAAATGAGAATAATAACCCAGCAATCAAATGATTTATCTTATGTTTACATTTACTTTTATCTCAAATAGTAACACTGCCTTACGCGAGCTGCACCCAACGTCAGAGTTGGGAAGGAGTAAATACTGGCAAATTTTTATAATAGTTACAATAGCTGCTACATACACTCTCATATCGGGATGCACCTCGTCCATCTGCGGGAGACCCCTCTCACGCAGATGGGCGAGACGTCCCTCTTTCGACCTTAAACCTGCTCTCGTCGCTCGGCGAGCACTCGTAGCAAGCAATTCAGGTCCAAAGCAAGAAGAACGTACTATTTATATGAACCTAACCAGGTTATTGTCAGACGGGGATAATCTAAGTTCTCGTGTTATTCCTCTTTTGGGAGGGCCAGGATGAGGGACTGGCCAGTCACCGATAGATCCCAGGTCCTTCCGTATGTATATTTAGAATGTACAGGAGGCCGATGGCAGTCGCGGGATTTTAATGGGTATTCGATTTATTCACAAGTCCCCATATATACATCGGATCCCGCTCAGAACCGATGCCAGTGTGTAGGTAGACCTTTCCCGCGAAATAATAAATAAATGGTAATTGCCGCTCCAAACAGACAGACCAGCAAGCGGAACACCTAAAGTTGATATTCATCGGAATATTGATCCATACCAAATTCCTTACTAATTACTAATGTCAGTAATCTTTTTAAAAAAATCAATAGATCTACCACACAGTTATATTATCACCACGTATCACACAGTTAGAACAGACTAATTCATTCAATCATCTAAACCTATTTCACTGTCCATTTTTTTTTATATTAATAGAAGTTAGATTTAGCATAGGACTTGCATTGCAGAGCTTCATAGTTGATAATTGGGCAATAAAAAATTTATTCAATAGCATTTCACGAACATAATAACAAGTAATTCCAAGGAATACGTGTTTATATTATAGGGAATAATAAAAGAAAATATAAAGGTTAGATATTACCAAATTGTTAATTGTAAACAAATAAAGCACTTAATCTTACCTTAGTAAAATCAAGATTTTCATGTATTTTCACAGTTGGACATTCCCCGGGTAAAGTGAACTCGGCACAAAACGCCGAAGAAATTAACAATGTAAGTGTGATAGCAAACATTTTGTTTAATGCTGGTAAACCGAACGAATGTGTCGCATCGAATGGATAACGGGACGCATCCCACGCGGTAATTATCCAATGACCCGACCCCACGATTCTCTGCTATACATAAGATTGTCGATTAGGCAGACTACAAACAGCGTAGTTTTGTAAAGCGAATTATTGCAGAATAATTTTAATACGTGTAAAAAACACAACATTTCTCTCGCTGAAAAAAAAAACATTATCGATAGGAAGTACCTATCGATAATGTTTTTTTTTATATAATAACATCGTAACTTATTCCTGTCTGCATATTTAAGATAAATTTGTAAAAGTATTTTAGGAGATTAAACCTGCGCAAATACGATTATCCTTAAAGTGTTTGGTCACGCCTCATTACAATAAAAACCAAGGCAATATCAATTATCCGCCGAACGAAGCCGCGGGTACAGCTAGTCATTAATATTTTCCGTCGTCTGTTGCCTTCGAACAATCATACTTTCTGTTACACATCAAAAACACAAATGTGAAATAAAAGAGCCAAGCTGATAAATATACGCCAAAATGAAAGTGAAAAATAATTGAGATATTATTATGTGAGTGCCCATTTCTGTGAAGAACATTCTGAAGTTTCAATTTCAAGGAAATCTTGTTCAATTAGACTAGGTAAAACGACGGCGAAACACTCTTGCTAGATATAAGCCTGATATAATTTTGAAACCATTTGAAGATTATTTTTGATGTGATTTATTTTGATTTTCCACTTCTTATAGCAGTTGTTAAGTTCTATGCACCTTATGATATTATGTATTTCTAACCAAGATGAGGGTAAATTAATATTTTCATATTTTATAATTGTGAACCATATGATGCCGTAATGTTTATGCGTAATCATTGGTAACTGACACTACGGTTACCTATAACATGACATATTTACGGTAACGAAATGGTTGAGTTTTGATGGCTACAGATGTCCATAGCCATGCGCATGTTTGTTATGCTGTATGCCAATATATTGCCCTCTCCTCCTCACCTAAAGGGCTAACGAAAACTCATAGACAGCACAAATACGACAGCATAACTGGCATTTCTGTGTCTGGCAGCGGTATCAAGTGAGCAAGATATACATACTAGGGGTTTCGGCTGCTATGTAGCTCGTCCTCTTTTAGAGTCTATGTTACATCTCAACGCTTTAGTAGTGTCGATGAGTTGCATTGTGCGTAAGTGACCTTATATTATATGCATCAGTTTTTATCGTGCACATATCCCGTACAAGCGACGCGGATGTCGAAATTGCCCTTATGAGGTAACATGTATTTTTAATACAACAAAGGAAGCAATCAATTCAATGCTTTTGACGAATGATTGGCTAAATTCGTAGCGGTTGTATGCAAGTTACGTTATGGTTATATGTTTAAATCGCGCCAAGGGCATTGATGTTTATATTTTTATTCTTAAATGCCAAATAAATATAATCCGGTTGTCTGGCACTTACCCGTAACAATTGTGTTACGGGTTTAATTACATGATATTACGGTATTTGCTGTGAGGCTAAACTAACGTGGTGGGACACAAATGTTATAATGGACGTGGGTTAAATTCGCTCTAATTATATTGATGACGGACACACTGCCAAAGACCGCAGCAGGCTCTAAACTGTCCACAAAAATATTCACGGTGACCACTATCCTCAGCATTGAGGGCCATGACTGGAGTAGGAGGAGGATGTGTATACGACTATTATTGTACCATATAAATATCTGGTGTGGCTTGTCATTCTCCAAAGCGGCTCAGTGCATTATAAAAGAGCTTAATTCATTATATTAATTTTCATTTAGTAAATTATTTTCATTTCTTATTTATTACTAAAATGTGGTATTATTTGTACAACTTTAAAGTTGATATTTACTTAATATCAAGATTACGGTTCACATCACGAGTAAACTAAGTCTTTTGTAAAAGATTTGATTTGACTTCTTCAAAATGGCACAAGTACCCAAATTAGGTAAAAAACATAAATGTTACGTATGGATTTATATTTATTTTGTGACATTATTGGTACCACCAAACTATGCTAATAACATACGTAAACTAATATAATATATGCTGTATAGACACTTATCTGACCACCCTAGCTAAATAAGTGTCGTGATTTGCTCTCGAACGACCAGCCTGTATGATTACACCACAAGATGATCTGAAGGTCTCTCCCATAACAATTTACTATTATCCAGGATGTGTGCTATCGTTGAAAAAGCATTGATAGCGTCTTCGATGTCTTGGTGTACATGGGGATCCCTCGCCGAAACCCATGATATCTCTGTAAAAACATATGTTCATTTACCTGTACAGATTATATAAATTCTGAGTTTAGTTTTCCTACTCCAACAGAAATCATTCTAATTCCCTTCATGTCAGCTTTGTGTTTTAGATAATGCAATATTATTTTTTACATATCAAGAAAGTGTGAAAGGTTTATTACAAGAAATGTTTCATATTTGTGAGTTTCAAACTTGTCGTATTGGAAGAGTAAAACATTACGTTACAAAAAAAATGTGTCCTATTTAGACACGCGGTAGTTTGTCAAATATTTTAATTATTTGTATTGTATATTTATGTAAGCAAGTGGAACAACATTCCTCATCAACATTCGACAGTGGAAAGTTACAAAATAATAACAAAGTGACAAGAATTATACACCTTTATGGTGCAAACATACGTCTAGAACCAATTTACGAAACCACCCTTATGGGGGTGAGGGGCTGCTAGTAACGCAGACCAAGATTTGAAATGCCCCTGGACTGATGAAGCGGTAACTAAGTAGTAGTTAACCTTGTATTTTGTCTTTTTAGTATTTTACACTTTAAGCAGTTTGGTTACTTGTTTGTTGTTTTTTTTTAAGTTAAATTGTTTAGTATATATTACATGGTAAAGAAAGAAAGAGAGAGAGAGAGAGAGAGAGAGAGAATAAGGTTATTATAAAAAATAAGGTAATGTAAAAAAAATCTTATCATTAAGGAAGTTAAGATTTTGAAGTTTCATTTCAATCGTGTGTGAATTAATCACAATATCTTACTGATAAATATACTATTTACAACACCTTTCTCGCCATTAATAATATTTATCAAACTCTTAATTCTCTTCGTTTTTTGTTACTTGATAATAAAAATGGTTAAGTAAATAAATACTCTTTTAGTGAATATTAAATAAATTATGAACTGGAATTAAGCATACCTGAGCGTTTTTTTAGTTTTTCATCATACCGGCAGTCATATAAAATTATGTACTTTTTAGGATTTAAATCCAAAACGTTAAGATGAAGATCCGGTTCGTGCGTTCCCGCTTTGTAAAAGAAATTAATAATGTTAAACAATTATCTTTGTATCTTCTTGTTTTATTTCTATACAGATAAAAGATAAATTTAACAAGTGTTAAGTGTTAATGGTAACATAATCGTAACATCGAACTTTTTGGAGAATCTGCACGGCTGGGGAAATAATTTTCTGGCATTCAGGAATAATAGGTTTTTCAAGTTATACTTCTATTGGCGTGTTGGGGTAAATATGTAACTTCTATCGCGCGCACATTAGTTCTGTTGAAAGATTCGTCCTGACGGTCATGGTATGGACCGCCTCGTCTTTAGTAGTGTATTTTCCTTTAGTTGTTTTAGAAAGTATACGTCATTACTTCGCCATTTTACTTTTCTCATTTGCGTGCACATTTGTGTGCACACACACCTTTTTTATTACTTTTCAGTGACGCTTTCACTCGCCTTACCAGCCATGGGCACAGCTCGGTGATGTGTGCGATTCGCAGTACACTTTTTTTTCGCAGGACCTAATACTGGTTGGTGACGCTTATCCAGCCTCAACAGTTCGACTGACTAGCGAAGACTTTAGTGTCTTCAGGTTTAGGGAGACGAAAGGGGGACAGACCCCCCTCTTTTCCCTAAGATGGGAAGAGATGTACCGGTTTGATTGTGGGCGTACCCTATAGTAACTATACCCCCTCTGATGGGAGGGGTTGATTTGCGCTATAAATCAGCAAAAGCCGTATTCATGATTTATTTATTATTATTAGAGCTCTCTAAAGTCGCGTTATTTTATCTCTATAAATCTAAGCTCTCAACTTACGGATTCGGACCCGGGCTCGTTTCCGTAAGCGGTGTGTGAGTTTATCATTCTGTCAGTCATATGTCTTATAGCTGTGACACTACATGTAAGGTTTCATCGCTCACATGATCAATCACAATCATCATCACAACAAAGATGTACGACCGGTGTTTCTTTCTTTGTGTTCTTGGACGGACTTAGCTACTGCTATCGCGATCGCGTCGTCGGCGTCGTGCAATACGTGCTTCGGCCGACGGTAACGGGATTCGGTTAATAACGTCGGATCGTATTCCGATGTTTGGACGAATAATTTATTTTTGTGATTAAGGGCACGGTCAAAAAACTTTTGAGACAGCTCTTTGAAGTGTCCTTTAATCGAGGTCAATTGAAAGTCACAATGTAGGTCAATGTTTCGGAAGTACCACGGGCATCCAGTAGCCATGCGTAAGAATCTATTTTGCATATTCTGCAAACCTTCTTTTGGGGTAGGGGATATGTGCGCGAATGCTGCACTACAATACGACATGATCCGTCGAATGAATGTAACATACAAAGTGAGCTTATGTCTATACGCTCTTTTCGTTTATAAGAGGATAGAGTTTAAAAAGAACATATCTTGCCTTTTTCAGAACGTTATCTATGTGATTCTAGAAGCTCATCGACCTGTCGAGAGTGACTACCAAGTATTTCACCGTCTCTGCTCTAGGTATCTCGTTACCATAGAGCAAGATGGGAGGTATGTTTCCTCGTCTATGCGAGGGGTGGTTTAGTGAGAAGAGCATAGACTTACTCTTCTTTGCATTGACCTCTATTCTCTACTTTTAGAGTAGTTTGGCTCCGTAGTTGGGGAGGTATCTAACATACAGTGCGGTGTCATCCGCGAACATCGCCGGCTGGACGCTTAGGTGTCGCGGTATGTCGCTAGTGTACAGATTGAAGAGGGCGGGAGAGAGAACAGATCCTTGCAGACAACGGGCTCTGAGGGGACGACGTGAGGACAGGGTGTCCTCCACTCTGTAGTGGAACTGCCTGTTTGCTAGGTAGCTGTTTACGATCAGTAGCAGCCTGTCAGGCAGTCCTAACTGGTATAGCTTGAAGATGAGGCTTTGATGCCAAATCTTGTCTTTGTCAAAACGCCTTTGCTACATCAAAGAGGACCCGTGCCACGTGGCCGGCCCTGTCTTTTGAGTCGTGATAGTACGTACTCCGTGACGCGGTGTAATTGTAGTGGGCAGCTGTGGCTGTCGCAAAATGCGAACTGCTCGTCTATGATTAGGTTTTTCTCTCGTATCACGGTTTTTAGGCGTGCGAGAATTATAATTTCATAGATTTTACCTAACGAACTTATGAGACTTATGGGTCAGTACCACTAGTGGGCTCCACCCGGGGTTTCCCCGGCTTGTGTATGCCGGTCACTACGACTTCCTTCCATATGTCTGGGAAGGTACATTACGCCAGAAGGGCTTTGAAAATGCATACAAAGAGGTGTATAATAGCCCGGTAATAGGTGCCCGGGGGCCCGCTTTGAGTGAAGGTTCTTTATTAGGTCCTTTACTTCTTCTGTGTCCATCAGACGTATGATGATCTCATCATCAGCATCCAGTGGCACAGCCAGTCGGGTCTTTACTACATTTTCTACCTCTTTTATGTGGGGGCGTTCTGTGGGGAGGGAGCTAGGAGTGCGTTGACTCTCTAGTGTGTCTGCTATATACTCCCCTTTCTCGTTATCCTCTAGTGCAGATAATCGATTTACACGGCTTAATGGTGGCATTAACATTTAGCAATCATCTACTAAAGCCTCCCTACTGTGAACAGCGCCACCTTTATCAAAGTCTAAAAAATCAAATATGTCCTTAACGGAATGTAAAGCTGAGAATTATTTTAAATGTAATTTTGATCGACGGAACCGATCGAATCAAAACATTATTCAAGTATTACACATACGGAGAATGGTGGGAGTAGATTCCATGTACCTAACTAATAATCGTGTCATAGGGAGGGCCGGCCTACCGATTTTTTAGTGACAAAAAGGCACAATATCGGATAATTTATTTATCTGCCTTATGACATCGTAACGAATTCTGTCGGACAGAGAAACATCAAAAATAGCACGTTCATTAGCCCGTTGAGCAACCGCAAACTTGCGGACCAGTCCTAAATTAAGAGGCCATGTTTCGGCCCCGTAGGTCATCACGGGGAGCACGCATTGGTTGAAGACTTTCGTTCTAGCTCTACTTTATAGGCGACGTGGAAATGTGACGAAGCGTCCCGAATGCTGCCGAACCCAACTGAATCCTTCTATCGGCTTCCTTTTCGAAGTTATATATAACTAATTGCAATAGTGGCCCGAGTTAGATGTATTCGTCTACGACTCCGAGAATAGCAACATGGACGTTGACCGGCCTAGGGGCAACGTGTTCGTTAAACATGACCTTCGTCTTCTCCAAGTTCATCCTAGGGCCAATACGTAGGAAGGATTCATTTAGGCTGTGCAACATTTACTGCAAGTTCTCCAACGTTTCGGCCAACACAAGGATATCGTCAGCGAAATGAAGATGTGGGAGGTACTCGCCGTGAATATTTATTCCGCATTCTGCCCAGTTTAAAGTCTTAAAGACGTCCTCCAAAGCATTAGTGAATAGTTTCGGGGAAATAACATACCCCAGTCGCACTCCTGGATGCAATTGGTTTTCGACCTATCGCCAATCGACCTGATATCGCTGTGAAACTTCCAGAACAGCCCAGGTTTCGACAGGGTCAAAAGCTTTCTGATTGTCCACATAGGCAAGGTGCAGCGGCTGATTGTACTCATGTGTTTTTTGTACAACTTGCCTTATGATGAAAATGCGGTCCATGGTACTAAATCCTCTGCGAAACCCAGCCTGCTCCGGTGGCTGGAAATTGTCAGGCTTTGTGGTGAGACGATTCGTCAAGACTCTTGAGAACAACTTGTAAATATGGCCAAGAAGTGAAATTGGTCTGTAATTTTGAAGAAGTGATTTGACACCTTTCTTAAAAATATAACAACGTCACTTCAAGGCCATGAAGTGGCAATGCGCTGGTCATACACTCAGAAGCACAGGTGGCAGATGGGTTAGTAAGGTTCTGGAGTGGAGGCCGAGTTTAGGAAAACGAAGAGTTGGTTGACCGTTCACCAGGTGGGAAGACGACCTCCGTGTAGTAGTCGGTCCGGGATGAATGCGAGTAACAGGATATCGGTCGTCTTGGCGTTCATTGAGAGAGGCCTTTGTCCAGCTGTGGACCGATAAGGACTGATAATGATAATGATGATGATGATGAAATGGCACATTATCTTGGATAAGCGTTCTGTGGATGTCCGAATTCTGATTTCTTTTTCTTCCATGAAGTTTTTGATATTGGATTTGGGTGACTACTGCTGATTTGGGTGACATTATATACATTTTTTTCAAATCTCCTATTTTTATAAATACTAAAAACATTCAATAATTTATGGTTATCATATTAATACCAACTTATATAGGCTGATTATGGAAAAAAATAGTAATAACAATCACAGGTATATACATCGTGGTTCTGGCGTTCATTGAAAGAGGCCTATGTCCAGCAGTGGACCGAGTGGAGTGGATAACGGATGATGATGATGATGTTATAGAATAGCTAATAAGGCTACATACAATTCTTACACAAAAATATTACAAATTCTTTGTAGCACTACATTCATTTTAAAAGTCTAACGTGTACAATTGAAACAAATAAATACACTGATACTAATTACCATTAGTTTCGACCTTGTATTGAAGAACTCCACGGCCATTGGCGTCAGGTGCAATATCCAGTAGGCCATGAAAACCATTCGCTTCTCCATTGATAATATTGGTTACGTTATAATAGATGGTACCATTTTTCAAAATATCAACAGTTACACTACTTGCATTTGCTGACTTCTCGATAGTCATATCACTATATCTTGCTACTTCATACCACGTTCCAATTATCTGAAAATTATTAAAATTTTACTTATTATTTTTGTGACACTAGTAGAAGGAGAGCCTCGAAAAGATTGCCATTTACAATCATGTTTTGGTAAATGGCAATCTTTTCGAGTATATTTTATATTATAATATTTATATATAATGGAGAATTATTTTATAATGTTCCATTATATTACTGGTAACAGGGTAACTTAAAATTTTTAAAAGTGTGAAAAATATGATATAGAATATAACTCAAGCGTATCAGATTTGATAACATACATAATACAAGGCATCTTCCTATTCAAAGGTAAAATTATATCTGCCGATTGGTGTTGTTGGGGTTTGTCCGTACGGAAAGGCTGAATATCGAAAGAAAATTCTCGAACGTGTCAAATATTCAGAAGTGTATTTGCAAGGCGACGGCAATAAACAGTTTTAAAGTGTACTCACATCTTTAATGTTGAAGTTAGGCACGGCTCGTACTTGTGGACATCCACCAGACTGTGATAGCACACTTGAGCCGGAGGTCATTACAATAAATGCTATTCCTAAAATCTTCATCGTCTTGTGCGTGCAGCGTCTGAGTATAGTGTTTTAACTTATCTAATTATAAGGATTTACAATTTTATATAAAAAGATATATTTTTCTTGGTGGTATATATCCATATACATAAAGCTGTGGGTGATGAAGAATTTTTATTTATGATAGTTTCTTTTGTCGTTTTTTATATATTTTATTTTTGGAATAAATTACCCATATTCTCCGAAGTAAATAGCCTTTCACAATTTTAATTTAGACAGTATGGGATAAAAGAGTGTTAATATGTGCCTGGGGTAAATGCAGACTTCCTAGCTTGGGCTGGACACCTTTTCACGTTTAAGATGCAAAGGATAAGTAAAACCCATATAAAGGAGATGGTCCAAAACTGTATGGACAATAGTACTGTCGTTATTCGTACCCTTTACGACTTTGGCGTTTTCTGTCAAACATGAACTTGTTGATTGATCGGCATATTTCTAAAAATGCTTTGAATAAACAGCAATCCATGGTTGTCTTTTCTTCTTCTTCTTATTTATAATACAGCTTTTGGTGAGAGATGCTGTCTATTTGTATGTGATCGGTTTCCCCAGAACCTACAGAACGCGGTTTCCGCAAAATAATTAATGTCTGCCAAGTGTGTATGACTAAAGTGTGTATCACCATAAGAGGATATCAACACCACAGTGAAGTTCGAAATACAACTATGAACAAAATACAAAAATAACACGAGCGACGCCAGTTGTCAGAAACGACATTTGAGAACTGAAATGGAGCATCTACTTTACATTGGAAAAATAAGTATCATGTAAAGTTACTGCAAATTTTTCAAATGGTAAGTTTACCAAATAATACCATTACAAATAGTAATAAACGTACTGATGGAGGTAAAAAAATACCGGATGTCTTTGTAAGCGTTAACAATAGTCTATAATTTTAGTCCCTTAAAAAAATATTTTACCGATCATATTAATGTAACAGATTTAATATGTGACACTTATGAAATTGTGACAGGCATCAAGGCTTTCGATTCCCCTGATTATAATTAAATTATATGCAAATTTTGCATTTCCGATAATATTGTAAATACGGACGATATGACTCCACTTAAAACTCTAGGAAGTATGTCCTCTTGAAAAGAGTAACATCCTCGTAGACTTAGGACACCGATTTGAGGACGCTTATAATTATACAACTAGGTTTATAAGTGACGCCATCTAGTTTTGTGTATTCCTACTATAGTAGCTATAATATATATATATATATAGTAGCTATAGTACTTATTATACTCGTAGTGACAACGTATGTTCTAATGAAATATCTAGATTAATTATTATATTGTGTTGCTTTCATTTGTTTCAGCTTCTTACATTTAAAAAAATAAATAAATGCTGACTAAACTACGTATATTACGGCTAGCCTTTTCAGAAACAGGGCCGTTTTGTTCTGTGGCGGGTTAAGCCAAATTGAATATCTTCATTTTCGGTAGTGATAGTAATAGATACAAGTATGACATTAGGTCGAATGTATTGAGTGCAATTAAAAAAATAACCTAACCTTCGATAATCTATCGATAACCAAAAAGGGCATAGCTCTTCTCTGTAGTCGCCACCATTTTGTTCTCATGTCAATCAATGACGAGCACTTTAAATTTTGAAATAAAGCCTATGAAAATGTAGGATAATTACTTACTCTATTTCAATAATATTTCGATGAGCTTTATTAAAGAGAAGCCTATGAAAATGTAGGATAATTACTTACTCTATTTCAATAATATTTCGATGAGCTTTATTGAAGACTGTATATCCCAAAACAGTTTCTGGCGGAATTCCACACAGCCGTATCCAATGCGGCGAACCGTTAGCCCGCCAGAAAATAAAACGGGCCTAATTTTTTTAACATGGCCAGCCGTAATGTAACTCGGTGATTTAGACAATCCGTATGCAATGCATAGTAACAAAAAACAAAACGATAACATTTTTAGTTGTTTCGATTCGTAAATTACGGCAATTAATATTTTTTTAACAGGAACAATAAGAATGTAATTTGAAACAAATTATTTATTACATAAAACATCACCTACCTGTGAAATAATATACCAAAATAATATACTTTTATAACAAATACCCACAAAACACCATTTGTATCATGGTTCCTTTCCAGCTCGTTGCTTTATAATTGATACACGCTAGCCGCTTCAATTATATCTAGCCTAACATGACGTAATGTGGTGGCGTTATTACTTAAGCACCTAAAATTATCTTCGTCTGTAATATTTCAGCACCTACAATATTGTGCAGGAATCCGTCGAATACTAATACTTACACTTTAACAGTTTGGAACTATAAAATGTAGAAGAGCTTCAATACATAACTACTAGCTTTATTTATTTTTGATTGACGTATGCGCGTACCTTCTGGTGGTCTTTCACACAGTAGTATTCAATCCGGCTAACCATTGAACCGTCGCAATACAGAACAGCCCTGTTTTTGCCAAGCCTTAAGCAAAGCCGAATCCCCCTACCCCATTGCGCTTGTGTGAATTTTTACAAGATGGGGATCTCATTTATACGTCCACCTAGTGGTAGTCCTCGAGACTGAGAAGCTTAGCCGGGTTTGACCTTCTTGACCGAAACACAGATATCTTCTCGTTGTAGTTATCCTCTCTGTGAGAGATACATCACACCTCGCATACCTAGGGTACTCGTAAGAGCTAGTAGAATCCTTTGCGCCGCATACTTGAGCTCTTACCTATATCGGGGAAGATATCCTTCGACAAAGAGAGGGATCTTTCCATCATTTGGCTACGATTAGGTAGCGATGGCCACACCCATGTCTATGCCTGCCTGAATAGGTCCCACAATTCTAATATCGAAACTGACCAGCTCCTTGAGCACATTTACTATGTGCTCAAGGAGCTGGTCTACGCTGGCTGGTATAACTACGGATACCCTGCTAAAACAGATCCCAACCGCTACGATTCTTGGCGATTTTAATGCCTAACATGCCGATTCGTTATGCTCACGTGGTACTGATCATTCTGGGAGATCTGTTTACGATTTTGCGTATAGTTTGACATAACTTGTCACATCGCTCACTCTTATTTCGTATGTGGAACACCATACCTTATACACCTTCCTTGTTGGTCTGATCTCCGAACCGGACAACAATCAGGTTTCTGTATATGTTTATATGTTCCATAATGGATGGGCTCTTCATATCGCTAACTAATCGTAAAACTAAAAGATCCGTGCTATTTAATTGCCCGGGAAATAATTGTGCGTCTGGAATTTGTTTTTGACAGGTCGTAACATTAACCTCGTTGTCGGTGGTGCTTGTTGGGTTCTGAAATGTGACAATACTCGTGTGGTTCCTTGCTGTGCTCCGTCTCTCGCTTTGTCTTTTATGCACATCAATGACATGCCGCAAACTAGCGGTATTCATTGTTACATGGATGAAAATACTGGTGATGAGATGACATATGCACTGACCGCGTAAATATTTCCCAGGAATATATCACCGAGTATCGGAACTAACTGGTGTCTGAAATCGAGTCTTTTCTAACAATCTCGGAATGGTGCCTACTGAATTTAGTCCAATTTAACCCCAAAAAAGACAAAATATTACGAGATTACCGCAAAAAAATTTTTCATGTCTCCACGCATAGAAAACATCACCCTGATGGCCTCAGTTAGTATAGGAATATTTAGTATCAACATATGAAATAACGTTCAGTTTATCGGTGAAGAGAGCAGTTGGAAAATAAGGCAAAATTGGCCTCCAGAAACCTGGATGTGCCGAGGGCGAAGCAGTATTTCACACCATCGCATGGCATGGCATTACGGAGAAATGTTGTCTCGTTCTGCATCTTTTACCGCAACCGCAGCGGGAAGTGATCGCAGGAGTTGCTTGGATTAATACCAGTAGCTGAACTCTCTCAAAGGACGGCAGCGCGCCTGCACAGCTTCGGGTTCTACGGATGTTTATGGAGGCGGTATTTACCTACCATCTTCTGTCACTTGTTATATAAAAAAAGTTATCGGCCGGGTTATTTATGGGTAAGATGGGGCGGACCGACTGTACATACATGATGGAGATGTGAAAATTAATGTAAAATCATGCATACGAATACGTAATTATGAAATTTACGAATTCTAACTACATTCAAATTACCCACACAAGGCCAACTTAAAGATATTCAAAATAATACGAACATTTATTGGCCTGGAGCACTAAACATAGTAATAAAAAGGGTTTCCGCAAAACCCTTTGTTTATTATAATCTGTATTACGTTCTGGGCGTAATATAGTTAACGTAGATTATAATATTGAACACTGTCTGATGTGAATAACATTCCAGTTTTGTATATTCCGCTAATGTTAAGTGTACCTCTGTGCCCTGTGTGCTCTACGGCTAACGGACGTAGATACTCGCCTGTTACGTACATCGTGTTACCCGGTAAAGTTTACGGTGTAAACATTTGTTACACCGTAAACTTTACTTTTTGAGTCTACTCCTTAAGAAATGATTTTAGAGCTACATATAAAAAAATAGTGATATATAAAGGATTCCGCAAGATCCTTTTCGGAGGGACCAACTACTGTTGGTATGCTGTTGAATTTGCTGCGATAATAATAATAATAATATAAACTCTTTATTTTGCATCGAATAAAAATTACAAAAATTTAACTTAAGATCCTGAGACAGGCACATAAACGCGTTCTTACCGCGACAAGCTGTCTCTTCCAGATAACCAGAATAAGACAGATCAACTCTACTTAGAGTTTAAGTAACTTCCATCAATAAATTTAGTACAAATGTATCCACATTATTTTGATAACATTTAGTACATATGTACCTACATTAAATTGTAAATATTTGGCAAAATGTACCCACACTAAATTGAGAATACTTAGTGCAAATATACTCACAATAAATTATAAATATTCAATAAAAATGTATCCCCATTGATTTGTAGATGTCTTGTACAAATATGCCCCCATTAAACTGTTTGAATTATTTAGTACAAATGTACCTCCACTAAATTGGAAATATTCGGTACAAATTTACACCCATTAAATTAAGGTTTACTGGGAAAAAAGTGTACTTAGGAACCGCCATTCAATTACCTACTTTTATTTTCTGGTTACCCACCCCTCACCATAATGTCTAGCAACCTACCATTATTAGAGAAGCTTGATTTTGAAGGCGATAATGCATCATTAGGGCAGCAATGGAACAAGTGGAAACGATCCTTAACGTATACATGGAAGCAGCGGATATTACGACATCAGTAAGAAAAGGGCAACACTACTATTGCTTGGTGAATCAGACCTATAAGAAATATTCTATAACCTACCAAGAGCTATAGCAGAAGTAGTGAGAACAAAGTTATTGAAATAGCGATACAAAGGCTGAATGATTTATTTTACCCCTAAACAGAGTAAGGATTACGAAACGCATGTCTTCCGCTTAATTAAATAAGAAGAAGTTTGAAAAATTTGTCGTTAGGTCGAGAAAGTAAACGGAAAAATGCCAATTTGATAGACCGCATTTGATTGACCAAGTTACAGATAAATGTTTATCGACAGATTTGAGGAAAAAATATTGACAATAGGTGACAGTATAAAAACGAGATAATGACGGAAGCTAACACACTTGAAGTTATCATTAAACAGTTGGATGAATATGGACAACAAAATAAAAACCATGACATCAGCGCTATTATTCCAACCAAAGGAAACCGAAACGCGTCGAGATTCGACCCCAAAAAATGAAGTCGTATTCTAACTCGAAGCACACTTCAGATGAAATAAATTGCCCAGCAATAGGAAGTACAAGTCATTTTTGCGGCAAGCTAGGTCATTTTCGACAATATTGGAAATCACAGGAAGAGAAAAGTAGAAAAACATAATACACGAAAAGAAGGTCTATCTAAACAAAGGAAAAAGCAGAAAGTATTAATAATATTACTGGAAAGGAAATTGATTACGTGTTCAATATACAAAACGATGCGAACATAGTATGTGATGTCGGAGGAATAAAAACAAGGATGGTAGTCGATTCTGGTTCTAAGTGTAATTTAATTATTGACCTTACAAGGACAATGTAAAAAGAGAAAGGAGTAACATGTTTGAGCCATAATAAAAGTCCTGAAAAAACGGTCATTCGAGACAACGATTAATGTAGATACTTACTAGGTAAATATAGTCCAATAAAACTTGGGGTTCTAAAGCTAGGCATTGACATTTATCAGGTTAAGAGTGAACCATTTCCAAAATTCAAATATGTTTTGGTCCAAATAACAATTCATGACACGCAAAGACCCGTTTCCCAGAAGTATCGGCGAATACCTATACCAATCGAAGGAAAAATTGATATGAAAATTAAGGAATTATTGGAGAGTGATATAATAGAAGAAGTTCATGAACCCTCAGAATGGATAGCTCCAATATTTTTGTGCCGATATTAAAAAGATAATGGAGAATTACGCCTATGTGTAGACATTAGACTCGCTAATATGGTCATAATGCCTGAGAATGATCCCTTACCTTCCAAGACCTTTTGCCAAATATTAGGAAATCTGAATATTTCACTAAATTGGACAGTAAGAATGCGTTTCGCCAATTGGAACTCCACCCAAACTTTAGGCATATCACAACTTTCATTACTTCCAAAGATTTTACCGGTATAAGCGCCTTACGTTCGGTATCACCAGATACTGGAAAAAATGCTTTCGAAATGTACTGCCACATTTTTCGCTACAAATTTCATTAACGATACCTCGGTTTATGGTCGAACTGAGCAAGTAAAAGTATTGCAAGTACTACAGAATAATAATGTCCTCCTCAATAATGACAAATGTCTATATAAATTCAAACGGGTAAATTTTATGGGACATGAACTAACCGCGGAGGGTGTCGGGCTATTAAAGAAATATATAGAATGTATAGCCAAATTTAAGGTTCCGAAAACCATAGAGGATTTGCAAAGTTTATTAGGCCTCGTCAAATATGTTAATAAATGGATAGCTGATATGGTTACTCTAACAGAACCATTGAAGCAACTTTTGAGATAGAAATTTGGCAATAGTGCTTACATAAAAAAAAATTTGGACAACTGAATAGGATCATGCTTTTGCCTCGTTAAAAGACACATTAACGGAAATTCATTTCAACGGAAAGACACTTGATTATTACGATACAAATGATAAAACTCAAGCCTCAAGTTGGATTAGGTGCAGTGTTGATACAATTGATGCTATAGGTCCTCGGTTTATTGCATAGGGAAATCGTACGTTAACAGATTTTGGACGAAGGTATAGTCAAATTGAGAAAGAAGCTCTCGCTTTGGTTTGGGCGATAGAACATTTCAACACGTTTTTGTTCGGTGAAGAGTTGGATCTTAACATGGACCATAAGCCATTGGGCATTTTGTTTGGAGCAAAAGCCCGGTAAGTAGAATATAGCAGATCCGTTGTCGTGTTTGTGCAAAATTGCAACTTACCATATACCAAAAGTCATTATATACATGTGCATCAAATCGTGGCGAACTCAAGACCTCGTGCAGATTCTGTGGCTAACATTAAAATACACACAGGAAAAAATACGGGAATTTTCAAGATAAAAAATGGCACAATAATGAATGGGACGATAGTATAAAAGGATATAAATTATTTGGAAATGACTTATGTTTCTTTGATGACGTACTCCTAAGAGGTAACAGGCTGGTAATACCGTCTAGGCTTGGAAAATAGCACGCACGGACGCAGCACACGAGGGACACCCAGGCATTGTGGCATTTTAGGGTCGTTTGAGACGAAAAGTGTGGTAGCCACGAATAGATAAAGCTGGAGAGACTTTAGTGAAGAATTAAAGGTTGTACATTGGTTGGATTGCCAGATGCACCTGCACCTATGAAGCGTCGTGAACTGCTAGAAGCACATTGGGTTGATGTTGCCATGGATTTGCTTGGTCCATTACCAAGTGGTGAATATTTTTTAGTAGTGGTGCATTATTATAGCTGCTATAAAGAGGTGAATATCACAAAAATGATTACCAACGCTGTTATAATTACATTATTAAAAGAAATATTTAGCCGATTAGGCTATCCTTAATCAATCACAGCTGACAATGGACGACAGTTTGTCAGTGACGAGTACAAGATAATGTAATATACTGCTATTTAATACTTTACCCTATTGGCCTCAGCAAAACGGTGAGGTAGAAAGGGAAAGCAGGACATATTAAAGCGCTTCAAGATTTGAGAACTCGAAAAAAAAGATCTACAGGAATGTTTAGATGAATACACTATGATGTATAATTTGACACCTCATTCTGTGACTGGAAAAACTTATTCTTCAGAAGACTAAATAGAGATAATATTCCAACATTTCAAGACACAAATAACAAAATTAAGATTATGGTGATGAAAGGAGTGCACAGGATTCAGATTTGAACTAAGGATTTAAAGGAAACTCTTTTCTAAAATTGTAAGCATGACATAACAAACTAACTATCAGTAAACTTCACTCATGTGGTAGCAATTACAGGCAATACGCGACTGTAAGCTAAACACGATACTGCTGTTTACAACCGTCCGGTAGTACAACGTAATAACTCGCTCCAAAAATACAACAATTATTTTAAATTCACGCTTCCCGCTATTTCCACGCAACTCTCGTGTGAATATGAAATGGAATATTTTGGCAACTCTAGGGTTGTACTATTTTGAAATGATAGGTATTCAAATGTACAAAGAGTCAAGTTACGCTGAAAGATGATATAATTACTAGTTTGATACCATTATATTACATCTCATGGTAACAGGTTGTAGTGCAAAGCATTGCACATGAATAGGTTTAACGCCTTGTCTAGTGATGTTCTAACCTCTTTAACGCACAACCCCTTGGTTGTCCTAGTAGATTGTTGCTATCATTTTACCAGATAGAAGGTAACAAACAATTGTTACCTCCTTTGGTTGCCTTTATTCTTTTCCTGTACTGTTTAGACTGTTGTTTACTGTATTTTTTTATACAGAACAGGGGAAATGGGAGCCTATTTACGACTACCGACGCCCGTGAACATTCACATAATTACGGTGCCAATTCGTTGCCCTCTTCCCCCGCCTCTCAATGGTCCTCACAAATCGCACGAAACGCGATACTGGAATGGTATTATGTAAGCGAGAGGTAGCTCACCGGTCGCACGTAGTGTCACGCACTAGTGCTACCTCCTCCTAAATACTATTAGAGATAACAAAAGTATCACAAAATTTAGTATCATTGCAACAAATTACACGTTTTGTGCGAGAATAACATTTGTAGTGCTGTGACCAAAAAGCATGTTGTTATATGTCGAAAGTCGAGGCACTAACATGTCAGACGGGCATATATTATGTCTACCCACTGTAGTCTATCCTTATTGAGATCTGACAGATATCCTGCTACGGAACTCATGTTTACTTTGATCAGTAAATCTCATACTAAAGCGGAGGCGGTAAAAATGAAATATAGGGCAAAGCTAAATAATACCTAATATATTCATTTGAAATAATAAAAATTATATATTACTACTTTTTTTGTTTTGCGTTTCAAATGTCTATTTTACCAGATACCAGATCAGGTAAAATAAAAAAATAAAAAAGATCGAGCGCCGACGAGGAAGGCGGAACACAAATATAGGAAAATATGTAATTTTAATATGGTTTGTCTTCATTAGACAAAATATATTCTATAATGCGATCTTGATTTTTTTGAAACAAATATACAAATATATAGTTGAGACGACAAAAACTTTATTTGGTAAAATAATATTACGGATATACCTAAGCTATTTCTCATAACAATTAATGTTGGAATCT
>JAFELO010000737.1:197139-232231 GCA_017140195.1 Eumaeus atala
TATATCAGCTTCGTAAATAATTCCAACTCAAGTGAATTATATCCAGTACAGCTTCATTAGTTCCTACATGACACTTCGGGTGACCGTCTAGATGAGATTGTGGTCGATAGGGGGGCTGAACCACCTCCGTTCCCACAGATGGGAAGGATGCATCCCAATTGTTACTTAACATTAGCTAAAGCGTCTATTATCTTGGCCTGGAGGAGCGGGACCCTCGCTCCTGTTTAACGAGGAGGAAGGTTTACGCGCGGCAGCTAAATTTAGCATTGCATTATCGTGGGGGCTGGAAGATCTCGTTGAGCTATCATGGCTGGGGAAACCATCCCTTTCTCGGAGTTATACTTTACTAATTGAAATAGCTGCCCAAGTTATACATATCGATCATCTACGACATCATAAATAAAACGATCGACGCTTAACGACCTCGTGAGATCATACGGTAATTTTTGAGTTCATCGATGACACACAGATAAACATTCATTTTATAAGGACTTGATTAAGCTATTGCAGTTTAGCACTGTTCATCAGTCATCAGGATCAGTAATTATCAAGTCTGCAATTACCGAAAAAAGCTAAAGTTATTGCCAACGTTTGTCTTTCATAGCCTACAATATCGCCAGAATCGCAGAGCGCTTTTCTTTAATCGATCTAGGTAATATCTTATATATACACTAATGATAGGTCAGACAAATGAAATCTTTGTGTGCGTATAATTTCTATCATAACATTTGCTCAGGTTAGGCTACGCCCCAAAGATTTCATTTGTGGCGGCGTGAGTGGGTCCATTAAATTTATTTTAAGCTGGCGATTCCTATCTTTTCAATTTAATGTTTTTTAACTATATGACGGCCTTTTTAGCACTACCAACGCACATAGACATCTGTATGTAATGCAGATGCGTTGTTTCCCTCTATTCACTCCTAATCAATATCTCAATAGAGGGAGTAGCAATTATGTTTTGAAACTTAAATATTTTATAAAAGAGTATATCTGTCAACTTTGACTATAAGGCTTAATGTTCTCTTTGTTGAAGAAATATCACTCTTTTTCTCTTCGGCGTGGCTTGGCCGACGGATTGATTTAGCGCTGACACTGTCTACCTTCAGCAAATCACAATTAAATAGTTTTATCTTTTCCGCCGTGAACTGGACGTAAAATAAGTAAATAAAAATTATATTTCACAAAAAAGGAGCTCTACTCCTTTTCTTTTTCTTTTTTTTATTAAAACAATTTTCTTAAAATAGTCAATATAAGGAATAAAGGACAATCTGTGACAATTAGTTGTTATTGATCAATAACAATAATTATATATATAAAGGACCATCCAAGTGCAGCCTCACCTTTATACTAGCCAGCAACAAAAATTGTATTAATTCCATAGTTGTTCTTCTACTATTTTAAGTCTGTCCTAGATTGTGAATATGGAAATACCGATTAAATAAAAGAATTTAGAGTTTAACTAAACCGCTAAGTCTCTTTAACCCCATGTGAACTCCTTTTACAGAATTTATAGGATTCCCTATATTCTATATTGTAACAAGGGGACATATCCATTAGGCCATTGTTTACTTACAAAGCTTACGAAACGTGATAGCATATCTATCATCTTGCTACAAAATCGTGTGAGCCAGACCCCTCATGGATCGGGCCGTCTCAATTCGGCTTCAATGCAGTATGGCACTTCTAAAAACTAAACTCAACCCTCCTCCTAGTCATTTCTTAAACTTTGCTCGAAGATATATCCTAGGCAAGTTTGCAGGGAGTGCAAACGGATTTTGCTTGTACTTTTTAAACGATCCCATTGTGCGTATATGCACAAAAAGCACGTAAAGCGAGGACACAGAACAGATTCATATGATGAGTATGTAAGAGATGGTGACGACACGAAACTGCTGCTAAGGTACAGATATGGTGTCGCGTTTTTGAAGCTGGGTCAGTGTGTTTTGGTATTTAATTGCGTCGAATTAAGTTTTAAATAAATACAGTTCAATTTATTGAACAATGCAAATTTTAGAACTCGATAGGTTATGGCCCTATATAACCAATAAAACAAATTATTGCTGTATACACTTTTAGACTACACTGAATTTAGTGTAACTATTTTAAGTAAATATGGTCACCCTACGATCAATAGCGGTGCGCGGGTCTGGTATAAGAGATAGAAATTCTATTATGTATACATCGCATAAATAATGTTTGTGTACGTATATCTGTAATTGAAAACTTCAATGATAATTTAAAATTTTACGTGTTAAGATTTTACCTATTCGGAATCGGAATCGAGGACTAAATAACTATCCTCTGTGATCAAAAATCACTATGTAAAATAGCTCAATTTATAATCAAATAAACCTTAGGTAAGAATAGTAAAATTTTGCATAATACGTTGACTTACACTAAGAGGCTTCCTGCACCACAAACAAATTAAGTTCCTAATACTATTGTTTTATGGTCTTTGACCTATGCTGTTAAGATTTAATATCACTGCTGTTTTACAATTTCACAGTTTACTAGCTACGCAAGGCATAGCATGTCACAATTTCATGACAATAAAGTATTCTTTTTAACCATGGAACCCACCGAGATGCCCTCATGGCATACTCACAAAGTTTTATCAATTTTGTTGCAGGACAAACAAGTAAACAGATATTGATTTTTATAAAGTAAGTTTGGTTCTATACTTAAAAGTAGGTGACTTTTTACCTACTTAAGACCTCTACTTAATTTTATGAACTTGTTTTAGCTCCAGTAATATCCCTAAAATCCATGCACATTAATTTATTTTATTTCTTGGTTTATTGATTTATTGGCTCTTAAATGTTGAACCAATTTATGCAAGACAAGTAATAATTTTCCTCGTGGAAAATTATATTATATTATTGTAGCTCACATATAAATTTTCATGGATCTGAAATGTTAGTATATAAAAAACATATTGTACCAGAAACTATTTCATATAAGTTACCGTAATTGAATGGAATAGAGTAACACATAATACCATCGTAAAGTGACATCTTCAGTGTTGTGTTTCGTGCGGTTGTGAAGATGTTTAATAAATTGCAAAGTTTCTTTGGTACATGTAATATTTAAGAGAAATAAATTTGTATTTAGAAAAAAATAGTTCTACAACCAGTTCGTGCTTTAATATATATAATAAAAAAAAGTTACAGAGAGCCTTGATGTGGGTTTCCATCCAGTAGGGATTTCCTTGCTATGACCAAAACTTTTGACTTCGTTGACCACACCATTTTACTAAGTTAGCTTGAATGTTATTGAGTAAGAGGTTCTGTACATAACTGGCTAACATCTTATTTAAAAGACAGAAGGTAATGTGTACAAATTATCAATCAAATAGGTAAAAATAAAGTAAATTTTCTCTCAGAAAAATAAAGAGAATGATTATGGTGTACTAGGGAGTTCACTGCGTTTTTAAATTATACTATTGTTTTACCTGACTCTATGAGACATGTATGCTTACTTTTTGCTGATGATACCACTTTATTAATTACAACCAATGATAATAATAATTTAAAGATAAGTATATCGAAGACGAACATAATACATTTTCTAACTTATTCTTCCAAAGTTGCTTTGGATGAATAAGTAAGAAAATGTATCACAATACAATATAATAGTGTCATGATTTGGAAATCTACATGGCACTGTATTCTTAGCTATACCAATAGATAAGCATAGCTATTAGAAGGAATATATTAATCGATTATGCTGAAAAATACATAAATTCGTCAACGCAATAAAGAGAATTCGACAAATAGTTTCTGTTGAAGCGGCACAACCGTTTGGGAGAGATGTATATTGTTCAGCAATAAGGATCTATAATATACCACAGATCATTCATATCATTCAAGGTATGACTGACACTTGCTTGTTTTAAAAAAATATTTATTTGAATTATTATTGGAGAAATTATATTGTAATATTAATGAATTTTTAAATGACAAATTTTGATAATGATAAAATATTTTTACTAACGCTAGACCATTTTTTGTGTCTCCTGTATTGTAATGCAAATGTACGAGGGGTGATTGATAAGTATCCGAAACGGCAAAGAAAAATTTGAATAATCTATTTAAAACAATTTAATTATTCAACGTAGTTTCCTTCTACCTCGGTGCATTTAGTCCAGCGCTTCTAAAATGTTGTTACACCAGTTTGATAAAATGTTTTCTCTAGTCCCTCAAAGTACTTGTTTACGGCGAATATGACTTCATCATTTGACGAAAATCTTCGAACAATTTGAACCGCAATTCATTGAGTACGGCAATTTCAACCCTTTACGAGTGCACAGGCGTTGTTATGGTGGAATAAAACTTTCTTTTTGGAAATTGGAATTGAACGAGGCCGTTTCTTTCGAATTTCTTCACAAAATTTTGCAGCAAGCTTGCTAACACTCGCCACTTATTGTCTTTCCTCTTCGCAAATAATCCACTAAAATAATTTATTTATATATTTATTGATGCATACATACCGGATGGGACATGACAGTTTCCTAATGCGTCCCAATAGGCTACAGTTTAACACACAAGTTGGTAATACAACAACTCAATATGACTAAATATCAAATATAACAAAACATAAAATTATTAACATTAACAAACATCTTACTGATTTCCTAATTATTAACTAATTATATTTCTAATATTGCTTTTACAATTTTTATTATTTAAATAGGTAGAGTATGAAATATATCCAAATCATAATCCTTTTGTGTAAAATCGTTGAGCAAGCGTGGTGCACGGGCCATTGGCGCTTGTTCTGCGCTTGTCGTTCTGTAAGATGTTAATGCAAACAGCTTATGACAGCGAGCATTGACGTAGTTATCCGGCACTTGTAGACCCACACATTCTAATAAAATTGAGTGACTTCTCTTGCCTTATATTACATTTACAACGTAATAAAGAAGCGCTAAGTCACGCCTCACTTCCAATCTGTCATACCTTGGGTAGATAGCTGGATATCCTACTGAATTTTCTCTAAAGTTTCGACATATGTTTTTTATAATAATCCCTCGAGCATCCCGAAAGATCGCCATCACATTAACGGCCGGCAAAACCGTTTCTGCATTTTTCGGCGTAGGATTTCCGCTCTCAGTGCACTGCGTGGACTGTTCCTTTATTTCAGGAGTATAATGAATATCCATGTTTCATTTACTGTCACATAACTACGCAACGACTAGTAGTATCACGATTAACCAGCTCCAAACACTGCGACGAAATGTTCACTCGACGTTGCTTTTAGTGTAAAATGTTAAAAACGCGTTCACAGGAAATGCTTACCATCTCTGCTATCTGCCGCAATCTTAAGCGCCGATCGTTCAAAACGATTTTAGAATCTTTTTGATCATGTCCGGATTCATGACTTCACTTGGACGGCCAGACCTTTTGACGTCTTCGCAGCTCTGTCTCTCACGTTTAAAATCCGTTACCCAGGTGTGAATTGTACTCCATGCAGGAGCAGTGTTAGCTAAAACACTTTCTAGCTTAACTTTAATCTGGGTTGCTGCTTTCCCTTTTAAACCTAAAGCTTTATCACCGCACGAATTTTGTTCCTTTTCATTGTTAAGAAGGTTTACGGCAGGGAAAGTTCTAGCTCCCCTCACACAAATTCTACCAGTTCGAATCGATTCAAATTTGGCGTTCTATTTTAGAAAAGATGATAGAATATAATGCAATAAAAGATGATAGAACATAATGAAATAAAAGATGATAGAATATAATGCAATAAAAGATGATAGAATATAATGCAATAACTTTTATTTGCCCATCTTTTTTTAAGTTCGTCGTGTCGACAGTCACCAATCAGCCCTGGTAGTTAGTAACAAAAATATTGTTATGTAGTTGGTATATGTATATATAATTATTAATAAATTTTGACATATAAATGATTACTAGGACCATAATGTAAATCAAGCATGTGTTTGGGACATAGCCACAGTCTAGGATCTAGTAAAATTTAAGAATTGTTTATTGTTGCTTAAATTAATGTAAATGTCTTCAAATGAATATAACTGTGATACGTAAAAATAATAAAATAAATGTAAAAAGTAAATGAAATAAAATCGAATATTTATAAATAGCATAGGTTTACTAAAAGAAAAGAAGTTTAGCCAGATATAAAATTTAGAATAACTGTGAATGTACCTAACTATTAGATATTTGCGTGATGAAATTGGCAGAATATGTTGGACACTAACCTACTACTAATCCATCTACTTTGTACCAAGCAAATAAAAGATTTTCATTCTTTCGGCATACTAATTATGTGGATGATCATGGGCGTCGGTAGTCGTAGAAAGGCTTTGATTTCTCGTTCGCCCCCGATTCTTCAAAAATCACCGCAATCACAAACCACGTTTATATACATACTCTATACTAATACTCCAATAGGAAAAATAAGTTTTATATGAGTGTATGTTTGTTGCTGCCCCAGAACTACTGGGCCAACTTCAAATTCACCAGATGCTTGCTAAATTATAATAACGTAACCCAAGGAGTAAAGAAATTGCCATAAAGTATCTTTCATTGCATGCACTGAAAAAACTCTTGATGATGGAACAAAAATTATTCTAAAATAATTAAGAACTTGTTATTATCAGGTATAAACAGTGTCGCTATATCATTCGATTTACAAAAACACTTGACACTCGATTTCATACTGAACTGTCATTCCAAGCATCCGTGATTGTACATAAATATTTTTTGTAGACTTCCATGATGTTAAGTCCTTATTTTACATAGTAGATTCTATTTGAAACACGTGTATTATTTTATTATATTTTTTTCGAAAGCCTATCTTACGCACATTATTTGAAGTTGTTTTATATGTATTTTTTTTGTACGGACGGTTTTGGTACGCTGTACCTTGGTAATTTTTAAATAAATGACTGTAAGAAGTAACTATCCCACGAATCTTATTCAATACCAGTAAATTACGTTTCATATTCATCATCATTAGCAGCCCTTATCAATCTGTAGCTGGATATAGGCCATTAAGTTTATTCAAACCGGCCGTCCCATTCATAGCTCTAAATAAGTTTCTCAATTAGCCCAGAGAGCTATTACGGGCATTATCCGATTTTAGTGAGGTGTTTTACAGCTATGAGTATTTCATAGTGTATATGATGTACACACGTCCTCCGTTAGAAATTAGGATGTTTAGCACAGATGTATTTTTTTAAATATCTTGGTGTGTGGGCAGTCTCTGCGATGAAACCATCATCGATCAACGAAAAGTTATAACTAACGCACGATTAATCTGTTTCTACATCGTAAGGATATCTTGCAGTTTCGCTCTATGCTCCCTTTCCCGCCTAAAAGGAAAGCCGATTTTTTTTATATAAATCAAGTTCAAACCAAATTTAAGTAAAGACCAAGTGAAGTTCAAGTCAAGTTCAAATCAGTTTAAAGTCAAGTTTTAGTGAAGTTGAGGTGTAGTAGATTCAAATATCATTATTATTATGTACAGTTTATATTTAATCCTGATTTACTGTGAATTTTATTATAATATATTATCTAAGAAATGATGTTAGCATGTTTTTATATAGCTAAAACCTTTCAGTACAAACCGCATGAAAGTGTATATTATTGATCGAATATTATTGTCATCTAAGGAAAGTTTTATAAGTGTATAGGTAACCACAAAAAGGGTCCACAAATAAATCATCAATCAAAATTGGTTTTAGCACTGGTTATAGGTAAAAGAAACTATGTTAAACTGTTTTTCCCGAACCTTAATATTAAATAAAAAGCCTAGGTTAAATGAGACAGAGCGATTAGTTATTATTAGTTAAGTTAGTAACTCAAGGGTTGTGACGCGGTGCTGACGTCAGTTGTCGGAGGGGACTTGTCAAAGTCGAGCATCATCCTCGTGACGAGTCCTACAAGGCGATGGCTTCCTTCTGCGAGACCGTCATGTCCCAGAAGGAAGCCGACGAGCGGGTGAGAGAGGAGGCTGCCGACGCGGCCTCACCCCGCCGACGACGAATGGGGGTACGATGGAGGCGCTATCTGCAGCGCCTTCAGTAGTGCCCCTGTATTCCGTGTCGGGCCGGGATGGGAACCCGTTCCACTTCATCAAAAACACGGCGTCGTGGGGACTGTCATAGCGTAGCCGGACAGTCCCCGAGGAGGTGGAGTCTGGCCTTTTCGCCGAGGCCAGCCTGTTGCTGGAGGGGTCCTGTTGCCTGCAGATCCGGGACCCTCCACTTATAGGGGCTGATGGCTCCCGTAGGGGTTTAGATGGTATTGCTACACAATGGCCGAGTCCAACATAGGTCTGGGGGTCTACCCGGGCTCCCAGGTATCATGCATAAATGCATTCCCCTTCGTCACAGAAAAAAAAAGTAACTCAAGGGTAGCCGTCATAAATAGCTTCGTGGACTTGGATTTCTTTGGATTTAGTGCACTGCCTACTATAAGGATTTGAAATGGATGTATAATCGACTTGCATTGTAATTGAGAGCAGCATCTAATTCATTTTTGGGACGAAGGCAATTTGGCCAACCACAAAAAAATGATAAGGTGTACGTCCTCAAATCTGAAAAAGCAAGCCAGTGTATTCCGCATGTCCTTCCATCCTCAGTCATGGCTTGAGTTGGAGTCCCATTTTGAGGCTTAACTGAGAGACATTTTCGTGAGAAAGGCGTAGAAATAAAAGCTATTGCCTATATTTTGAGAACATATTTCTCATAGTTCGTCCTTTAATTAGCCTTGGATATTCCAGCAAGATCCAGCACCAGGCAATTCAGCGAGAAGCACTCAAGACTGGCTGACTGCTCGTGAAATTGACTTCATCCGGTACGAAGACTGGCCCTTCTTCATTTGACTTGAATCCGTCGGGCTGAAAAATATGGCAATACTTGGAGTAAAGGTCTGCTCAAATCTCATCCCAAGTTGTAGTCACGCAAGGCATCCCTGATCAAAGCAGTAGCCGACTTTTTTATTATTCTATTTATTTCTTTTATATGATCGAACCCAGGTCGAATCGGTTAAATATAGAAGGTGACCGCTGATCCTACAACGCTGATGTACGCGGTAGGAAAGTGCGCCTGAAACGCACAGTTGTGGACTTAGGGACATTGAGGCGGTGGAACTTAGAGTTCTATCGCGAAGTGGGAAAGTGAAATTTCGTTGCTGGTGTTAATCCGAAATTCACATGGACCTAGTGCGTATTGCTGTAGACGACTGGCCGCGCAGAATGAAGGGCTATATTCAAAAGCGTGGGGTTCACTTTGAATAAACGTACTCTCTGGAATAGAGATAAGGTAGGATATTATAGCATTTTTAGAAAAACTGATTATTGTATTTTGTATAATGTTATTAATGTTTGTTTCCTGGTTTCTGCAATAAATGTGGAAGAATTATGAATATGCAAAAATGCACTGTGTCTGTGCAGTGCCATAAATAAACATAATTCGCTTTCGCTCAGTCTGTCACTGGGCAATAATAAACAAGGTTCAAGCGGTTCTTATTGAGCTATTGCTGATAAAACATGTCAGTCTTACTATGTGGCTTAATTGTAAGAGGTGTTCCAAATTACCCATATACCAATGAACCTGAAACGACAGATATATCAGCATTTGAGCCGAACGGATGACTCCTGGTGGGACAAGAGCGTAATGGAGTGGAGGCCTCGTATTGGTAGTCGTCATATTGATCGACATCGAGATGGACCGACGATGTAGTAAAAGTGGCAGGAAGGACACAGATGAGAAAGGCCCAAGAAAAAAATGGAAGACGAAGAAGAAGTTGCTTATGCTTACTTTGGTTATTGAACCTATTCTACGGGAGCATATTATTTGACTTGTCGTAATAGCTACTAAGGTGGGCTTGATCCTTCCAGCTTCTGTGTGGACAACCAATATTTTGTCATTATAAACGCGGCTTATTCCTTCAGAGTCATCAAAAAATTATATTTAAATATTTTTTTATAAAATTAGCTTTAGTAAATATAACATTTTAAAGATTTATGTATGTGTTTCCAAATATTTACTTTTAATCTGTTGCAATTTTAAATTATCAAGTCTATCGCGTGGGGGGGGGGGGGGGTGTTCAGCGTGTGCTGCAATAACGGAGCTAAATTACAGCCGATGTTTATCTTTTATAGCCAACAGTACCTCCATAAATACCGAAAATTTTAACTATATTTGTTACACTTAAATTGATACAGAACTAATCAGTGATCAAGAAATATAATATATATATTTCTAGTATAATGAGACTAAATAAATGTGAATCTCGTCGATCGTCCCCCTGCAGGAATCGACAATTTAAGCAGATCACTGCTTTTTTAATCAGGAATTACATTGCATTCAGCACGAACAAATTCTGTTGAATCTCTCGGAATGTTCACACTATCTGCCTCATAACCATCTCTAAGTAATTTAGTTTCATATGTAACGCATGATTCAGCTTTTTCAACGTCATACCGATATCTTGCGATTTCATACCATGTCACGCTTCCCACCATTGATAAAAATTAAAATAAAGATTTAGATATTTTACGGAACAATATAGATTATAGCTTTTGTAATGCTTATGTGTATGTTAATGTTACACTTTATAAAACAACTTCTTTAACGCATTTTATCGAGACCTATTTAAGCTTTCTACAATCGCGAAGTTTCAATTAGTCTAAAACAGCTACGGTTGCGTTAGGGATTAGAAGGCCTCATTTCTCCCGTGACCATGAAGTAATGACGACACAAATTATTAAAGGTACTTGAGGATTTATATTTAAAATTATTCCAATACACGCAAGAAGTATTTACTTTATGTTGATATTTTGAGGTGTTGTCTCTAAATCGAATACAATATTTTTATCGGAATGGATTGTCCGTTCCGATAAGACCTAAGATATTCAGACTAAATTTATATTAGATTATAGAAATTTGTTTTTTCTATTTCTTCAATATACTAGCTAACATCATATGTAAAAACTTTTGTTCTACGAAATTTTATAAATAATTTACTATTAATTAGTTTTACTATATTCTTCTTCTTTTTATCATACACCATGTCCCTAAAAACTGACTGTCAGTAGTGGTCTATTTATTCAAAATTTTCTGAACAGATTGTCTTGCGGTTTTCAGCTATTAGTAGAGCGAATCCGAAAGGTTTTAGTATATAATTTGGCCTCTGTTGTTCACGGCGAGGCTCTTAGATCGCTAGTAATATTATAAAACAAAGATCCAAAAGGAGTGTCTCTGTATATGATCGTTTACCTCATTATCTACTGAATGGGTTTTCGTGTGATTTTCACCAGTGGACATAATGATTCCCGAGAAAGATTTTAGTGTACGATTTTTAATGTAGCAATCCGGCCCGGATTATTCACAGGTGAAGCCGGGGAAGATCGCTAATACAAAATGACTTACATATAATAAAATATAAGCAACGAGCGGGGTAGAAAGCGGCGCTTGCGCTTTCGATCATAAAGTAACACTAATGCCACGATAGTGTAATAACATGAAAAATAACTTAAAATTAATTTGTTGAGTCATTTCCAAAATCGTAGAAAGTAACACCATTTCTGTTATATTCGGTAGAGTTCTATTTCTAAAAACCGGCAGGTATTTAATAAGGATATATCGTTTCGCTATGCGCAAGAAGTGAAACAAATACCTTAGTATGTAGTCAAAATAATCTTACACCAGTCATATTAAAACTTTCGACAGGTTCGTTATTTGGACACCCAGACGAGGTAAATATTGCAGCAGAAGTAAAAGGTTTGAGTTACAAGAATGTAACATGATTGCAATAATATTCACGTTCTATGCGAGGAAATCAGTGACGTGCTGTGACCAATAATGCATTCTATTTTTCCATCTATCGGACGCATTAAGGGCCATAGGGCAAGGGACAAACGCAAGATTTGTTATGCCGGTACATATGTCGCAGTGGGATTGTCTAAATCGCGGTATTTTGTTACGGCTAGCAAATTTGAATATGGCTGAGTGAAATTGCGCCAGAAAGAATTCGGTGTTATACGATATTCAATTAAGCTAGCTCTATCGAAATGAAGTGTATGATTATCCGCTTTCTTGACAAGTTTTAGTTCCTAACTTTAACACTCGCGGGGTTGCTTGACATTACAACAATAATGGTGTCGATTGTCGAAATAAAAAACAGATAGGCGCGAAGGTTTAGGCGGGAGTGTAGCTCCCGACTAACCTTTGTGGTTAGATTATTTTTTTTATTTGCACTCAAAATACTTGACCAAATTTCATACTTGTATCGATCACTATCACTGCATAAAATCGAGAGATTTAATTAAGCTAAAGGCCAGCCGCCACACTCGAGAACGTCTCGCAGTCACAATCCGGCTAAACGTTCACCCGCTACAAAACAAAACGACCTACCGTAGTGGCTAGCCGTAATATTATACGGCCAATTGTATAAAACGATTATGGCATATACATTAACTACGAGACACGAGTAGGTAGTTAATTATTCAAGTGCGATGAATCGTTTAAGCAAATGCAATATTGCAAAATGAAACTTGGTGGTTTATTAATTTTAATTTTGTGTGGTTATTAATTTGATAGACCGTATCATTAGATTGGGTATTAAGTACTATTTGTTTGTAACCGAGTTTATATATTGCCTGATTTTAGTTGGCTGACGGAGCAAATGCAATTGAATGGGAAGCGATCTTATTCTCTGGGTGTGCCTTTTCTTTTTTCGTTGAATTGAGATTTCATGTGTAGGTATGATGCCACTATAATCTTCCAAAAGAAATCCGTCTGCCGCCTAGAGAGTCATAAAAAGGATACCTCCTGGTTGCTACAGGAAGTCCCGGACAACTGTAGAGATAAGACTTCGTTCCCCAACTTTACTATCCCTTATCCAAAACTGTACTGATTCTAGTGTTTGTTCTAGCAGTATCTTACGATTGTTCTCAATTGTAAATATTTGCCTAACTATTCCTGGTAATTCCATATAGAATAAACTGTAAGAGTTTGTCCCCCCCCGAATATAAAAAACAACTTCCACCCCATACCCACTGGATGGGGTGAAGGTTGGTTGTCAATGCTATTTAAAGATCTTTCTATGAGTAGGTATCTTTTACGCAACATCTATATATAGTATACTATACATAGTATACATGTATACTATATATAGTAGTAGTATATGATACTCTCTTAATATTTGTTTTGTATAACATACCTAAAAACGTTAAGTTTATCGCAAATAAAACCACATCCACGTTCTCAATGAATTCCAACTCGAAAACCTTTGAGTGAAGTTTTATTTGTGAAGATACTCTTTACCCCTTCAAGTAGCGTTAGATAGGTCAAAATTGTGTGACTTCTTTCCGTAAAAAGGACCTAATGGAAAAGTGTTATAGAACCCCGAAGTAAACTTAGATTATTCTCGATCTGTTCAAAAGAAGAATGTGTGTAGCTGCCTAATGCTCTCTTGGGTTTGGGCAATAAATATTTGTAACATTCTATTTGTTTCTATTGTTTGACGGTGCAATTTGTCTTTGAGGGCATTTGTGGTGCTCCAACACTTAAAACTTGCTGGATTGCTTTTTTTTCCAAATCGGAGCCCTTTTTACGACTACCGACGCCCACGTACATCCACATAATTACTATGCCGATGCGTTGCGCTCCTTCCAACCCACGGTCGGTTACCACACGGTTACCTCCACGGTCGTGCCGGCCCGGTTCCGTTGTATAGGAGGATGCATTGTTACACACCATGCATGGAACTACCTCCTCCTATGCAGCATGAATCTACCTCTTCCCAAAACTATAGCTATAATCTACATATAGGTTGTTAATCGTCGCTCACTAAGTCACTGATTTAGTTGAAAGCCGGTGTCAGGTGTCATATTCATTACAGTTAACTGACAGATACAGTACTAAACCAATTTGATGCATTCGAGGGGCAAAATGGATTTACATTATGTAAAATATTATTATCTATGTGTCACACAAATGAGTCTTGTTTGTGATCAAATAATTGTCTTTTCTTTAACTCTAGAATAAACAAATAAACTTTATATACTTTTTCCACGAGAATTTATTTTTCAATTTACTTTTAGTACCGTTTTCGACTTATCATCATCATACCGTTTTCGATATATCATAAATAATTGTGGAGGAAGTCTATGAAGTTTATTTACTTATTCAAGTGTTAACATGAATTTCCATCAACAAGTGACAATACATTCAGTCTGCTATGTCCTTTCATTCTTTAATGATAAAAAATTAAGAGGTAGTGGTATGCTGTTTTGCATCGGAATTGGACATGCAGCTATCTCTCGCTCACATGATACCAGCTTCGCTGTCGCGTTTTCTGCTGTTTATAAGGAGCCGGTGACCCATTGGAAAAAAGAGGACAAAGCATTTGCATAACAATTATGTAGTATTTATGGGCCGGGGTAGTCATCAAAAATTTCTTATTTCTCGCTGCCCCCCCCTCCCTATATTATAAAAAGAAATAACTGACCTTAAAAAAATATGCGTCTAAGGAACGTTGCACGGCAAAACGTTTTTCTTAGCGTTACTGTTTTAGTAATTTGATTTCGAGCTTCAGTGGTCTAGTGCTTAGCGGTTCGGATATACACTCCGGTGGTCCAGGTTCGATCGCCGCCATGTACCATCGAATTGAAGCACATTTTCTGAGTGTTCCTGCGGTGGAGAAAACTCGAATTCGTGTATTTGAAACCGACCTAATCTAGGACTCACCTTTTTATTTTTGTTCACGCGGGGAAACGCATTTAGGTGCCTCCGCTGGCCCTGGGTGGCGTCAAGTGGTGTGTGGGGCTCGCGGCAAATTATAGTGCCGAATACCCACAAAAACGCCATCAGTGCCGCCTTTGGTGAGGTGCCCCGGAACAACAAATCATAATGGCACCTCGACGGCAAGTCAGCCCCCGAAGGGACCGACTGCCCCGTGCGCATAAGCGCCTCCCCTTCTGCTCTTTTGTCCCCTCTTCTTATAAGAGCGGTGCGAAGAGCATGCCGCTCGGTTCAATTGGCTTGGCCTGGGTTCACCCCAGGCTACTGACCCCCACCGCCACGACAAGGTTTGAACAATGCTAGGACTAACTTAAGTCAATAATAAAATACTATTGGCGGTTGCTGCTGCTTATTGACGGTTGAATGAAAAGAGGTACATCCCATGATGTTCAATATGTTGAATTCAATCGTTTTTTTTTCTGAGACGTGTTTGAAGTACTTATTTTTTTCTATTTTTTTCCTTTTCGATACATACAGTATCATAATAAAATATGTTTATATAAGTATATATCTATATTTATATTTATTTTGTATAACTTTATTACGTTCATAAAGCCATTAGTACAGCTGAAATGTAAGTATTCATTGACAGTTAGGCGGTACAAATTTCGCCGGGATTACTAGTTCAATATAAGTATTTTTTTAAATGCAAGTACCACGTCTTTGTACGTTTCAGCAAAAGTAGGCCGCTAGGTCATATCCCTCTATTCTTACAAATGTTTCTAGGCCTTTTTTGACAAACAACATATATAAACTTACATAGGAAGTGTGAACAAAATAAGTTACAATACAATGTTCCAATTGCATTTTCATGATATAACACATACACACACCTTTCACTCACATGTAAAATTATTACACCACTTTTTTGTCGGGGATAAAATATGTGTAATGTATCAATAAACATATCAAAAGATGACGTGAACTCGTTTTATAACCCATAGCGTGTCAGCTTGTCCCCTCAAGAGTAGGTGATGATAATGATGTCTTTTGTGATGACATGACGATATCAGTATAAAAACGGTTTATCGTTAATCGTGAAAAAGTGAGAGGTACCTCGACTCTTGACAATGGAATACCCCACAACTTGTTTCAAAATGAAACCTATTGAATATATATATATATATATATATATATATACACATTCAATAGGGAAAATATATTATAGTAAACATCCCATACAACAAATTTTCTATCTATCTACTACTCTACGTACTATGTCTACTTACCATGTTTGATTTTTTACCCATACAAAGTTAAATAACAATTTAATGGGCTTGAATGCTTTACGCCCCGTGCCAGGAGCGCTTGCATCTTTGAACGTACATAGACTTACGAGTGGCACGACAGTACAAAAGTAACTTGAAAAATCATTTAAGATATACTGAATTGTTTCGAAAGTCGTATAAAGTGAGTTTTTGTCTACGATATTAGGTATGTTTTCTAAGAGCTTTCTGGTACTAAAAAATAAAAAGTGAAAAATATACCGAAGATAATAAGCAAGTAGTCAAAAATAATCTTACACCAGTCAGATTAAAATTTTCAACTGGTTCCACATTTGGACACCCAAAAGAAGGTAATACTGAAGCAGAAGTAAAAGCTTTTAATGACAAAAATATCACAAAATATAACATGATTGCAACAATACACGTTTTGTACGCGAAAAATTAATAAAACACTGTGACCAAAATGTATCGTACTTATCCATTTATCAGACGCATTAGAGGTTAAAGGTCCAAGTACAAAAACAAGATAGCCGGTCATAGACATGCATGTTTATATTAAAATAACCACGAGTAGATATTCTCAATATCAAGGGTGGACGTGAAAAATAAACCAAGGCTAGGTCACCAGTAGTGATAGTTCTTACCATCGGTGAAATGCCAGATCCCTCTGCAAGATGCAGGAGTGTACAAGCTTGTTTCTGACTGTGGACTCTCCTATATAGGGCAAACCAAAAGATCTATAGAAACTCGCGTTAAAGAACACATAGCCACCACCGTGTTACAAAATATGCGGTCTGTGAGCATGCTGAAGTTGGCCCCTGCCCTTACATTAGATTCGATAAACCGCAAATCCTCACGAGGGAACACCGATTCCTTCCAAGGATATTCCGTTTTTTTGGATTGAAAAAAAAATTATATTAAACCTTTATTTCCATTGCAATTATAGATATTAGTGTAGCCTCACGAGTTCTCCTTGAGAGGAATGGGTGTCCTCTAAACATAGTAGTGTCATGCTGCATTGAAGCCGAATTGGGTTAGAACAACCAGGAAAGTGCTCTCGCTTACATGACACCACCGCAATGTGTTTCCTGCGATTTCTTAGCTTCCAGTAGCTAATAAATAAATAGTAGAGGGGAAGGGGGTAGGAGAAGCGAGGGCTACACCTATGCAAAACTATTATACGTATGTCTTTGCGTCAGCGATCAGTGTCAGTTGAAGTCCCACATAAATATAGGTTTAACAACTATGAAAATGGGCTCTATGAAATATTGTAAGTTGGCGGAGCTAACCTTCAGTGTGTATATTCAGTACATACAGGTACTAGTAAAGACTATAGATTTTACAATGCGACGGTGTTTAATATCAGTTACATTATGTTCAGAAGTTTTATTAGAATTATATTCAGGCGAATATAAAATTAACAAACCATTGTGATCATAAATTCTATATAACATATTTAGATGTTCAAGTAGATAATAAATAAAAAAAAAAATAACATTATTTGTGAGACAGCCGGGCACATTGTTATTATAATTTTTTAGCCAAAGCAAAGGAAAAAAATATAGGAAAAGAAAATATATGTAATTAATACTATAACAAAATACTAATTTGTAATTAAATATGCCTCACAAAATAGGCGAAACCTCAGCATAAGTTAGGATAGATGGTCCTGATTTTCAGGAACAGCCTTTAATTTCTCGTTTCTACAACGTACCAAGTCCATCCAAAATATCAACGAGCGCTAGCACCCACACACATTAGTAACCTTAGCCATAACCTACGCACATATACACACACATACACATATACTATAAGAAAAATATATGGGAAATTTGGAATATTATTAAGAAACAGATACAATATAATACTCAATTCCATAAAAAAAATAATATAATAAAAATGTGTAACAAAAACAGCACGCAGCAATTTAATCTGACATAATCATTTTGTTATGATTGTATAATGTCTTTGCTATAATAATTCGAATAATATGATTATTGGAATGTTAAATTCGGTCCCGTGCACTGTTATTAACCGTATGTTGACCGACATGAGTAATATATAGAATTAATTTATGTTTATAATATGCAAGCAAAATTAGTCTGTGTTGCAGTTGTGATATATTGACCGTGATTAAGTTATTACAGGATTACCATATCTGCGACTAATTAGTACTAATGGAGCGCGGTCTTAATGTTATCACTTGGTGGCTAAACTATTTTATAATAAAATAAAATTAGTCCAAGTATAGAAAGATTAAAATGAACCTGCCGGTGACGAGTCGGACTCGCCTATGAAGAGTTCTGTAGTAGCAAACAAAATAAATCTTATATCTCTTAAACTCATACAAAAATGATTTTGTACAAAACAAATGATCGTTTTCAAAACAAGTTTTCATTGAATAATCTATTATACTTATAACTCTCCTCTTTGTAGTTCAAAAGTAAGAGCGTTCCCATCTCCACACACATACACGTGCACACATTTTACTCCTATACTACTTAGAAGCGAATCACTCATAAAGTGTAATCATAATTTAAAAAAAAAATCTTTATACTATTTAAAAGGATAGCTAATAACAACCAAAACGGCTATGCCCTCTTGAATTTTATTTTTCATCCCTCAGTTAAAAATATGGAGTTAAAAATATACCCTTAAAAACATATTTTTATATATATTATGGCATATTATGATATGCATGTATCATATGTGATACAGAATGAAGTCATAAATAAATCAAATCATACCTACATCATTTTGTATGTGTTTACAAAATATATCTACATTCCAAATTTCAATATACAGTACCCGTAATCTCCGAATTACACGTGTACGGACGGACCTGACTAAATTATAAGGATTCCGTTTTTTGATATTTGGCTGTGGAAACCTAAAAAGCTCAGTAGTAAAAGCAAGGCACATCAGCAAAATTTCTATTGAATGAGTATTTCAATATTCTAGTATCGGGTGTCGCGTCTATTCTACGGAGCGTCGCCTCAGCGGTCGTTAGTCAGTATCTTTGCATCTACGCAGTATCTATGTATCCATAATTTTAAAATTTACTTTTAACATAATTTAAATTATTTCATTATTGTTGTCAATTACACACACAATTACTAAGAATAGCTTTTTTATAGAATATGGGGGCAAATGGGAATCGGAGTCTTTTTATGATTACCGACGCCCTTGAACATCCACATAATTACTATGCCGATGCGTTGCGCCTATTTCTCCCGCCCCCCCAATGGGAAACCGGCTACTCACCACCCACATGAAAGCGACACCGTAGGTGTCACTTAATGGCGGTATCAAGTGAGCGAGAGGTGTCTCTCCCCGGTCGTGCCGGCCCAATTCATGTCAAGCACTATGCAAGATAGTACCTCCTTCTATGCAGCATGGCACTACCTCTTCCTTAAAGCTCTTTTTCTGTATTTTTCGGGGAAATGCTTTTTCGCAGTGCCTCCGGACAGAGGTAGATATCCGACAGGTATGAGGGACTTGCGGATGAACTGAATATCCACTTACAACCCGTGGGTGTGGGTGTGGGTGTGGGTTTGACTTTACGTTTTCTTTTTTTAAGTAAAAAGTATATAAATTTATTTATATATTCAAGTGTTATTAATAGTTACTTTAGATAATTTTAAATAACTCTCGGGATGTCACCTCCTCATGGGCGGGAAAGGAGAGGGTCTGTCCCCCTATCTCGCCAAGACTATCGCCCGAATGATCTTATAGGAATCGATGAAGCTGCACTGGCCACTTCCGTCAGCATGGAGCAGTGGAAAAAAGTATGGAGTTTAACAGGCGCATTGTAGATAAGGTCCGTGAAGACAGTGACTTCCTAAGCTGCGTACTGTTGTACTGTTGCAAGTGCTTCTTCGTGAATTAACACACAATATGATCGGTTGGCTGTTAACCACCATTCTATTAACCCCAGGGCTAGATCGCGTACGCTTGGAATATTATTTATTGTTCTGAATGTATGTAGAATTGTGGAGGAGGGAATATTGAAAAACATTTATGCACATTATTGTTATCACTTGTCTATTCGATTATGAGGCCGTTTGCACGTAAACGAAAGAAAAGAAAGCATAGATTAAACGTTTTTGATCGGTCTAAATATTTTATGAGTCATTAGAACACGTTGGATGATCAAACCATATCAATTTATTTTCATCTATGATTTTGGCCTCAGTCACAACCTTCATATATTTTGGCCTCAGTCACAACCTTCATATATTTTTCCTTTGATTTGCCATGCGCTGGTTTGGTTCTAGATAATATCCAAGCGAGCTCTGTAAAATAAATTACAATTGCCGATTTATTAATTCATTATATAGCGAATTAATTTATTATAAAGTAATATTTAGATATCTACGTCCAACGGAGAACGGTTATAGACGGATTCATTCATTCAAAGAGATATGTAGAAGTTTAAGATTTTTATTCATTACATCACATGATACATTGAATACATATTATAATCGCTGTACTCGCATGCATAGGATTAATGCTGTTATTCACGATCGCAATAAAGCAATCCACTACCACTTGCGACAGTTGTTTGTTAGACTGTCTAAGGTGGATGCATTTAGGAACGCGGGCCCTTAGGTGAGCTATGCACTCTTTGCCGCTACAGGAAAATTATGAACTGTACACTCAATGCTCAGAAACGCCAAAACTTGTGTTCTGTGGCGCTAAGTTTATCATGGTCGTACCTCCTGTTGCTAGAATGTAACATTTCACCGGTGTTTTGTGGTTCGGAACCGAAAAAGTGTAACCATAAAAAATTCGTCATATCCATCTGTTTGTCCGTCTATACGAACGTCTGTTCCTCCGTGTATTCGTCCGTGCCTAAATCATAAACGTTTAATTCGGTGATGGTGGGTACAGAATGTTTGAAATTTTGAAGGTAAATTTTATAAAACGCAACAAAGTGATGAATTTGAAAAATACAATGATTAAAGTTGGCACCTCATTTGTAACTAAGAATACCCATTTGGAGTATCATTTCTTTTCAGGCCTGAACTTATTCTGTGGAAGCGAATAGACGCCCCATACTGTTTAATCGGATTGCAACGAGTGCTCGTCGGGAGCATAAAGTACGTTTAGGTTCAAACAGAACTCCGACCGCTGATGGTAGAAATCCATCTCGATATGGAAATGTGTGTGTTAGCTATTGTTATTACGGTCAGAGGGACCCCGCGGTCCGTCACCCCAGACTCCGACGTCGGCGGCAACTCGCGCACGATTGCAATGGACTCGGCGCTGGTAATGGCGGGCGTTATCTTGTACACGTTGACAAACTGCAGACATAATTAAACGACTATGTTTAACATCTGCAACATGTTCTTTAACGCGTAGTCTTATTGGTCTCTTTGTTTGACCTATGTGTGAAAGTCGCAATCGCTTTTGTATATTCCTGCATCCTGCAGGGGGATCTGAGACTTCACCGATGATAAGAACTGTTTTATGTACTTTGGCAGCTTGAAATTTTTTTAAATAGAAGCACGCTTCAGAGTGTAGCGAGTCATACCAGTGATCCCCTTCTTGTATGATAGGACAAGCGGTATTCGTACAGCCACAGTTGGGCGTTTGTCAACATGTACAAGATAACGCCCGCCATTATATTAGATTTACATAGTCCCGATTCCGTCCAAGTATGATTCGTGAGGCGATTGAAATTAGAAAGCATTCCAATTTTAGTAGTGATATTGGTTGAGTTTTACCATTTGCTTGGGATCTGGTAAAAAATATAATTAAGTCGAAAACAAAATATGTGTCATCACAGCTGAAAACACAATAAGCTCCTTTTGTATGAATCGGATTATGTAATTGTTAATGATTCTGCTGCATATAAATACTCAACCAGGCGAATGAAATCAGTCTGCCCGTGACTATGATAGTCGAAAATTATGAAAAATATGAATATTGAGGTCCTAATAATGTTTTATTTCCAGGGTTCAGTTTTTGTTTCTTTTTAGCTAATTTACGTATATGCTTGTTTATTTAAAAACTACTTTTCTAACAACTTATAACTAACTATAATAATTACAAAGTTTATAATCTGTACATGTAATAAGTATTTGTAATTATATATATACATATAACCTATTTATTATTTAAAACAGATATATAGTTTTAGATTATCTATTATTAGAGAATCCGTTAAATAGTTATAATAATGAATAACATTCACATAAATATACGAAAACACAACGCAGGTATATGAGAGTGAGAGGTAACGAAACTAAATTATTACACCATCTCCATAATAGCTTTACCTAGAACTAACTAAAAAAAACTAGTTTTACTTACAATCAGAGAATGTTATCTAGTCTGGAGTGCAAAGCACTGGAAATATTTTTATTTTTAGTACTTAATGAATTATTACCTAGACTTTCCTTTCTAGCCTCGTCATAACCGCAACTGTACGGAAAAAATATTCATCGTAGTCGACAGCCAAGACGTAGGCTACAGGCGCTTCAAGCAATACGCGTGTATCTGAAATTACAAGAACAATTTTCAAATACAAATTTAGATAATACTTGTTATATCAATTATATTTCTTTTTACTAGCTATTGAATCCTTTTTCATTTTCTACGGCTATCATTTGATTTGCACATGTGCACACGTATGTAACTGTAAGTATTGAAAATGTGGTAGACATATTAATATATCGGTTAATACTGGACAATGACAATATAAGAGTTTATGTATGAACAAACCTCCTGAGAACATAGTGAAAATTAACCTTTCACTACCGTCGGGATCAAGTACATTCTTGCTTTTTATTTCTACAAAGTACGGTGAGCTTCTATTTACATTAGTAGTTACTGATACATATGTATCTCCTCTCATTTCGACTGCCCAATCCATACACTTAAATGAATTTTGTCCTGGTAGTGGATATCTTGCGATCTCATACCAATTCCCTTTTCCAATCTGAAATATCGTTTAAAACCGAGCAAAAATGAAATGACTCATTCATTAAAAAATTTTAATTTAGAAACCAATTTTTTGCATTAAATGTATATATTCTCACGATTGAATAAACATAATTTCTAGCTATACTAATAAGGAAAGAAAAAATACTGACACCGCGCAAGTTAAAATTCCGGACAGTGTTTATACTATCGAGACAAGGCGAATCCGAAGCAATACAAGATACTCTTGCAATACAAAACAATAAAAGTGAAGCTAACATTCTCTTACTGTTACAGTACAAGTGTATCGGATGAGGAAGACTAATGATCGAGTTTAAAATGTTGTGCTCATAACATCTCTGTCAATATTAATTAATCGGTGTTATCACCACTAACCTTAGGTGGGTTATCAAACATCTGTTTTCATACGTTTAATTACATATACACAATGTTCTGTAAATAGAAAGAGGGATTACTGCCCAAGAGCTACAAATAATAGAGAAGTAAATGGTGTGAAACATCCACGCGCACCATAATACATTACTTTCCTTCAGAATCATGTTCGTTCCTTGGAGTAACCTCAAATGTCGTGGAGCTGAAACAAATAGTTCCTTATTATTATAATTTAACCGTAAAGACTGGGAAATATGTGGACTTACCCTACCATGTTAACCTAACCCCATTCCAAATACCTCAAGGATTTGATTTGCAGGTAAAAGATAACGGAAATATTCAGGAAAAATAAGTATACACAACACTTAAGATTTTTATTATGGAAACACATGAAATACAAAGATTGGAATTCATGGCCTAAGCGAAATACGAACACCCGAGCATTGACGCAATGTGCATGGTATACCCATATACATATATGTAACAAAATTTGACTGAGGCGTTCCGTGATTTTATTTATCGTACATAAGTATAAATTGTGCATTTTAATACTCGAATATACTTACTTAGTCCAAACATGTTATTTTTGTAATTCGGTAAAAGATTAATAAATTGATAATATAACAAAATCTGTATCTATAGTTTTTCTCCGGTCCCAGAATAGGAACCTAACTGATATTTGACATTGTATAATAAGAAATAAATCCAATTTTGGACCATAACATAAACTTCAACAAATTAAATTTGTTCCCACAATTTTCTACTTCCTACTGAGACTTCAGACGTTTATGTTCAAGTCCACTGAAGTTTTAAACTTAAAATCATATTGTATCTGTTTCTTTAAATAATACAAAAATAATACTAAGTGTATATAAAATTAATGTCACTGAACCATACGAATGAGGATTTTCTAGTCAGGAGTATATTCAATAACACTCGTTTTTAAAACGCCTGAAACTTTTCAAGATCAAATAGCTATCTAAATAACATCATATTGACAAAACACGAAGTCTGCTCGTGTAACACGAGCAGTGCCTTAATACGATTAATTATACTTTACTTTCGTACGAAAACAAAATCTTACGAATTATAAAAATATGTTAGCTAACTCTAGTTCCGCGAGTTTGCATGTATTAAAATAACTTTAGAATATTAATAAAAACTGTAATTGCATAAAATTAGGGAATCCAAATTAACATATTTCCTACCCCTGAGTGGCCCCTAGCCACACTTTCGGATAAGAAGATATGTCATAAAGAACCCAAATTGGCTAAATTCTAATTTTGAATTCTACCCCAACGCAGGGACATAAACATGTATACAAACGGTATGGCACAAGGTATAGCGTACACTATATTCATTAAATGTACATTTTCCTACGGAGCAAATGGGATAATAACCTTCGTAACCGATTGCATATTTTAACAAGAATTGGTCCATGATCATGGTCTGACTATCGCTTGTTATCGTCAACTATTTATAAGGAACACATGTGTATAACGTCAATTTTCTTGACTAATTCCATATCTAAAAAAAACATTCTGACTTCTTATAGTGACCACCAGTATATAACACTTTGTATTTGCTATCCTGTCAATAGAATCCGGTCATATGTCCCTTGTCAGCAAACATAACTTACCGCACTTAGTAGTCTAGATTATTACTCGACGCCTGTAAGTTGTCTACGCTGTGTTGTTAAATTTAAATTAAATTAAATACGCATGGAAAATATATTCGCTTATCACATTAGATCATCTCCAATGCTATCAAATTATAACGAAGTCAATAAATAAGAGGGAACCTTTTGAAAATATTCAATGATGCGCCGTTCGCTTAGCTATGTAAGAACGGTTAAGCGATACGCTCGATTAATAGCTGTTCCACTTGATTTCTCTCCTCATGTTTTTTCTTGTTTCACCTTAAGTTTTGTTTCTTTTCACATTTATTATAGTATTATATTATAGAAAAGGAATAAACCACAAAAATAAATTTTGACTATAATGTGCTCGCGCTTACCTAAGACTTTTACGAATTTAGACTAGTACACGGTTTATTTGACCAGATGCTGCAGGCTTATTAAATTTTAGCCGTTCGTTAAAATTCATGTGTTTGTATAAACGGGTTACAGATTTCACGTTTTATTCTCAAAACTTTTGTGGGAAGCACTGATAGGATTTGACGTGTTGAATTATCGAGTACAACATTTAGCGGTCATTATAAATTGCTGATTGTAGCTGAATGTATGCAAAGAGTAGACAAGAACAAGGAGAGATAAGATTTGTTGAAAAAATACAGAAACAAAATAATAAACACACACAGCTGGTTTTATTATGTTAATTATACTTCTGTATAACGTTTAATATTTAAAATATAATAAATGAAAAAAAGACGAGATAATAACTAGAAACGCTCTACACTAGATTCTAATTGCCCCAAACTTCCAGGTACCGGAGCAAATCTCTGTCTGAATTCTTCCAAGCCCTTTGGGTTCTTTGTCTCGAGAGCTTGCAAAAACATATGCCCATTGTGCTTGTGGAATGGTGTACAATTCGCGCACTTAGTTTTCACTGTTTCAATTACATGAAATGTAAAAGAATGAAAAATAGTATTTTTTGTTATGAATGTGATTTGTTAGGAGCAACGCAGATTTGTTAGGATTCTACAGAGGTTTGGCTCTCGGTTCTCTCTATTTCCCAAAAAGAGAACCGACGTGAAGATGTGTTGTTGTAGGTGTTGTAATATGATTGGAACCGTATAAAAGTATTTTGTTATGATGAACAAACAATACATACAGAAATGGAAGGAAAATTAAATAATAAAAAGAAAATTAAGTACTTCAAAGACGTGTCTGAGAAAAATATTGACTAATTCAATACTTTACTGATGAGATGGGATGCACTCGGATCAACTCTTTTCATTCAAGCATCTCGTGGTAAACAACCAGCAACAACCGCAATTAGAAAAAATCATCATTCTTCGGATGAATTGTGTAAATACCTGTGCCTTTAACATTTTGGACTGAAGTGGCGAATATGGAACAATCCAACTGCACGAAATCATTTCCTTTCACTTTAATCGTGATAGTTCTACCATTATCATCGGACGACCTATACAGTGGATAACTTGTGATAGTCAATTTTCGTGGTATCCACGAACGGAATGTTTGGATCATTTCCCGTTGACCATGCATGGTGATTGGCGGTTGATGGTGCCTTACGGCCTAAGAATCTTATTCGTGATTACAACATCATGTAGGTCTGGATCATTTTGAAGGTCAGAAATCTCGGCACATATGATGTCATTATTTTGATGATTTGATCAGTTCAAATTTGAATTTGTACATGCGGTGAGCCTCGTTTTCCCCTTTAAATTGAATATATTCAGTATCGAGTAATCCCAAAAACATGTTGCTTAGTAATGTAATTCATTAGTGTGTGGATTCATCATAGTGAAAAATTTTATATACCTACCAGTATTAATATTTATTTTGTATCATTTTATTACGTTAATCAAAGCCTAAATTAGTTCAACTTAAAGGTGAGACGACATTTATAGACTGTTAGGCGGCACGAAGTTTGCCGTATCGGCTAATTGGCTAAGAAATGATCGATCAGTAAATCGTGTTCTCAAAAGTAACTCAGCAGATAAATCGAAATCTTTTTGCAAGTACCTAACTATCGAGGTCATAACATATGCAAAAGAAAGTCCATGCGCTCATAATAGCTTCATACGGTTGTAATAAAATTAAGAGCTACGTTTCAAGTTTAGTCATCCATATTCAGCTGCAATGTAATTGTACTACCTCTTTAAATTTGAATTATGGTTTATCATAACACTAGCGATCTGCTTCGGCTTTGGCCGGAATAACAAAGGTTAAGGATTGAAACTGGCCACAAACTAGAAACGCTCTAGATTCTAATTGCTCCAAGCTTCCAGTTTCCGGAGCAAATCTCTGTCAGAATTCTTCCAAGACCTTTGGATTCTTCGCCTTACTTTTCACACTTATTTGGTTGTTTTCACTGGTTCAATTATATATACTGTAAAAGAAATAAATATTATATTAACATATTAAATTCTTATGTCATGAGGTTGGTCCAGGTCATTAGACAAAATTTTTTGAACAGATATGTAACATTATTCAACTTAAAATACGGGCTATATTTTAATACTAATTAAAATTGAACAGCTGGAATTTGCGTATATTATGTCTTCAAATATATAAATGATAATTTCTACTTAAAATTTGATTTTGGATTTGTCAACAGAATTTAAATAATAAACTTAAAAAACAAGGATCCAAACAATTTTTTCAAATTATGTTCAACAGTTATCAGCCCACTGTGTATAGCCAATTCCATACTACTCGCTTTCTCGTCTACTGTGTATTCCGCAATACTCTCATTACTTTACAGGTCGCGCTGTAACTTCATTGCAGCCCGATCGAGTTGGCACGATCAGAGGAGGACTTTTCGTCCACCGATGCCACGTGATTATTACCCGAATGACAGGTGAGAGATACCTCCTAGACCATTACAGTTGGATTAGACTATAACGAGCAACACCACTATGTCTTTAAATATTTATTCTAGTTTAACAAAACTTACTTTAATAATGACTTTGCAACTTCACATGCGAGAAAACAAGTAAGCCCTTCTAGGGCCCCGGTAGCTTTCATCTTGATATTCTTTGTCCTGGAAAAAAATATTATTTCTATAAGCAACTGTCCAGACTTTAGATAGTAATGACAATGAACCGATTAGAGTCGATAGAACCGATTAACGTCCTAATTAGAGTGCTCGCCTCACAATTGGATCACGGGTTCTTGAATACTGTAACAATGATTATGATGAAAGAGATTATATTCTAAAGAAACGGTATAGAGAAAGTTCTTTCTTGACCAGTGCTTATACTGTAGAAAACAAAAAAAGTTAAAGCTTATTCGGATTGCTATAAGTGCTGGCGACGGGAATGGGTGTTGCGTAGAAAAGAGATCAGACCTCCCACTCTTCCGTGAGTTACTCCTGGAATAGGGGCTATATGTCTACATATTTATTTTTTAGAATGTCTATGGATATCAAACGTTAATATACAAGACTCGACTTCTAGTTTGTCTATTTATTGGTACTACAAAGGTCGTATTATTTTATTATAGTCGTTCTCCTGTTTATATCCATGCATTTGCTAGGATTGATTTGTATCGTCAATAGTTTAAAATATAACTCAATTTTACACAGATTTCGATATAACTGCAATAAGGGAGCTCAAACGTTGATAAATTAGTACAGATATGTTTTTTATACTTTATTTAATTTGTCATTGCATTAAAATAAATTGGATACACAGTCACTATATTGTTACAGTCACTTGTTATGTGTAGATTCCAAATATAAAAGACTAATATCGTATCAGTAAACATAACGGAAACAGAGACTAATACAATCCATTATCGTTACAGAACTATTCTAAAAAAGCTTGATAAACACTATGGACCCACAAAAGGCAAGCAGTCGTTTAAGAAAGAAGATATCTTTTGTATATCAAAATGTGTACCTTCTAGAATCTAGACAGTGGAATCCAATTGATCGAGCTCTTCTTTAAAATGTTGTATTTCGTAAGTCGACATATAATGATTGTGAATGCTGCTGTTTATATAGTACTTTTAAATTATTTCATTTATATTATCAAAATTTTATAAAATACATATCATAAATTCCTAAACAACGACATTATAATATTATTTAAATAAAAATAAAATATATTATACGTACGAAGTGAAAATGTATGTTTGTAGTTACCATTATTGTTTTGTATATTTTTTAATGTATTTCTTGGTATCTCTAGATTCGTCTTGATGACTAGTCATCAAGACGAATCTATCGATACCTCATACGTGAAAATCCGTCAAGCAGTTAAGTTTTAGAAGGGAACATATAAATCTATGTAGATTTATATGTGCACAGATATTTACATATGTACAAACATACATACATATAAATATAAATACATTCATTCGTACGAAAACATGGCCTCTGCCCTGACTATGTACTTCACATAAAGGGGCAAGATGAACATACATGAAGAGATCCGCAATTATGTAGCTTCGCTAGAAAGCTAATTCTAGAATATCACTGGAGGATCTGTACGAGAAGTGAAACTTCAGTGTCGCTTTACATAACGTATTCGGAGACGAAGATAAAGTATTTGGAGATTGAAGATGAAAATAAGTCGGCATTACCGAAGGTCCGAAGAGTTCGATTTGTTAAAAGGAAGGAACACTCTTCGCCAATTGAGATAAGCCAAATGGAACGGCCATAACCGAATCCAATGATGTCTCTTCCGGAAGATAACTCTGATTGGACGGAAAAATAAAACATGTCCTATTGTACTTATCACTCGCCAAAACTATAAATACCAGTACGCTGAAGTTCTGAAGCGGGCGAAGAATAACACTTCGCGGATCTTACGAGTGGTTAAAATTATAAGGACTTCTTATGCTAGCGAATTACCAAACCGCAAAGCAGAGGAGATAAGAAGGACTATTTCAACATATCTTGGAGATGAGAGTAGAGCAAGGAATATATAATGGATAAAAGGATAATGGGAATACTGAAGAGTTTGCTCGCCTTGCAAGATGTAATAATTCCACTTTATGTAAAATGTTTAGACATCCATCCTCGAAACCCTATAAGCAACTCAGTAGCCTAAATCGGACCAGCGATTTGCAAGAAACGGCTGTCATCTGGACATGCTGACAAATTAGTGAATGCATTAACGTGTACCTCTGTAGCCATTGGTGGAGATTTTAACGCTTGGGCAGTGGAATGGAGTAGTAAAGCCACAAATACTAAAGGCTCTCTGCTTCTGGAAGCAATGGCACTACTGGACGTCATCCTACTTAAAACAGGCGACAAACTCGCATTCACGTAAGGTGAGACAAGTTCAATTGTGTACTTCACGTCACGTTCGTGAGCAGTACACTGGCAAGAAGGAATAACAGTTGGGAGGTCTCTGATACTCACACTGCAGGCGAACACTTTGCTCTATACTAGGGGGAATCTCATAAGCCGTATGCAAACCGAGCTCCACAAACACGGCCTGATTCTGTGGGCTGGAGGGTCAACGTGTATGATCCCCACCTGAACAAGATAGCACTTCAGGAACGGCTACTGCTTGACGAAACTCTCAATGACAAGATGGAGGAAATAATAAGTAGGTTAAGTAAGGCCTACGATGCAACAATGCCGCGGTTACGCACCAACAAATGATGTCTACCCGTGTACTGCTTGAATGACAACATCTCAGAAATAAGGAGAATATTTGATAAGACTTATTGAATTAATTGATTCGAGCAGCTTTACAGCAAACATAAAGGGGCTTCTTTAAATTGAACAAAGTCATTAGAGAGAGCAAGAGAGGACGTGGATAACACTATATATTACATGGAACACTATGTACTTATAACCATTGAATGAGGTGGGCAAAAAGCCATAACCGATTGTTTTTAAATCACTGAAACATGGGAAAAGCATCGCCAATTGCCCTGTTCTACTGGGGATAATTGTAAATACTATGTTCCCTAAGCAACCAAAATCCTTCTGTCAACTAAGGCTCAAGGAATCGGAACAGATCCCACCTATCACAGAGATGGAGCTAGTACTAGCATAGAGTAAGGTTGGGAGCAACAAAGCACTCGGACCAGATGTGAATCCGAACGTTCCTTAATAAGCTGTAACGGCAATACTATGGGAAGGCACTTTTTCAATTCTATGGAAATAACAGTCACTAGTACTCCCCTAAAAGGGATGAAGCTCTTACAATCAGTATGCTGAATACTGCGTTGAAGATCGTAGGACTTATTATCCATAAAGGGATCGAAGCAGTAGGCGTAGAAAAGGGTGGTCTACGCATGATGCAGTAGAGCAAGTAGTCAGTAAAGTAAAACATTTAGTGTCTGGGAAAGGACGGAAGGGAGGCTCCAAAGAGTACTGCCTGTTGCCACGTTCGACATTAAGAATGCCTTCAATTCGGCGAAATTGGAGGTTACCATGTAGGAATTATCTATCCGAAATTACCACCATACCTACACAAAACAGTCACTTGTTACACCTCACTTAACAGGTTGCCAACATACATCACGCAAACAGACGAAAAGGGAACAAAAACACTTACGGAACGTTATGTATAATGGATTTCTGAAGAAGAACAACAAAAAAGCAAAATGTTAACAAACGTGTATGCGCTATTGTATTTTAAAGACATTCTAGGATGCAATACGTTTACTGTACTTAATTTTTAGGGAAAAACTGTTTCGACGATATATTATTATGTTATATGCCTTTAGGACGATATATTATATGCCTTTAAGGTAGAGGAAATTATTTAAATAGTACGAGTCTTTTTTTACAGAAATTTAAAATTACAGAGAAATAGGGAACTGATAGCGCTTTACGATGTAATGTTATGTAATTAATTAGGTATTTATGATAATTTAATATAACATTGTAATAAGATAAATGAAATAATATAAATATTTCAAGCAAGTAGGCACTATATAAACTGCTGTTTTCATGATCATTACATGTCACCTACGAAGCACATCATTCGAAGAAGACCAATTAAGTGGATTCTAATATCCGGATTCTGGAAGGTACAAATTCTCATATAAATTAGTATTTTAGGATTCTTATAAAATCTACTCAAATCTAGACATGCTGCAGACGCTGCAACTGCTATGATTTTCAGGGTAACATCCGCAGCATGCAGGTGTGTATGTGTGGACTTATATAGACCTTGAATAACTTGTAAGTGATGATGAAGAGGTGATTGGTCAGATATTTTATGTCTAATTTGTCGTTCCGCTACAACATTTGCGTCGTGCTGCGGCTTTATATGTTCTTATATATGTCCTCGGCGCAATTCAGACGAAATATGCGCTATATAAAAGTAGAATTGAAAAGGTTACCTCTACTTCCCACCATTGTTAGAGCCGGTGGAGCTCAGGGAATAGGATGGGATCTCATCCCATTGCACTGTCCTAAAATTAATGGGATTGTCCTGTGGTGCGGGACGAACGATTTATTATTATTTTTATATAAACAGATATTCCTTCAACAGTAGTATATACTACTTTTTTACAGCACACATAATATCAAGATGAAAGCTCCCGGGTTCCTCCTATTTACTTGTTTTCTCGCATCTGCGTTGGCCTACGATGATACAGATAATAAAATTGACTATGCAAAAGTACCATTAGAAGAAATAAACAAAACTCTCGATTGTTTCTTGGACAAAGGACCGTGCACCGACGTGCAAAATCACTACAAAAGTAAGTTTTAAGAAACTTGAATATATTTTTTTAAAGTAGAATTAGTGTGGTAGTAGGTACATCTCATTCGTTTAACACGTCACGTCAGTGAACGAAAATCTCCTGCCAAATCATGAAGGCTCGATAATGCCGCAATATAACACGAGCTCTAAAGTGAAGCGGGTAGCAAGGAATTGACTATAAACAGTGGACCAGAAAGAGCAGATGGCTGATGATCATAATTTCAAATATTTGTTTGGAATATGTTTCTGAAGTTCCGTATATACACTTTACACACAAATCCGGAAACAAATTTAAGGTAAAGATTACCGTTTATATATTTAAAGACATAATATACGCAACTGCTAGCTGAACTGGCCAAATATTGCCGTGGCTGTTAAAATTGTATTAATTTTTTGAAAAATATTAAAATATTGCCTATATTTTAAGTTGAACAAAGTTACATTTGACTTCATCAAAATCCGTCTTGTGACCTGGACAAACCTCGTGACACAGGATTTTTATATGTTAATATAATATTTATTTTCTTTACAGTACATGTAATTGAAACAGTGAAAAATAGGTGCGCGAATTGTACACCATTCCACAAGCACAACGGGCATATGTTCTTGCAAGCTCTCGAGACAAAGAACCCAAAGGGCTTGGAAGAATTCAGACAGAAATTTGCTCCGGAACCTGGAAGCTTGGAGCAATTAGAATCTAGTGTCGAGCGTTTCTAGTTTAATGTATCTTCTTTTATGTATGCATTGGGTTATCAAGGTAAATTAATAAAACATTTATGCATTACAGAAATTTGAATTATTTATAAGTGTCCATTATTAATCCATTATAAATTTATAACATTTTGTTTCAATTTGTTAAATGATCAGTATTCAATGGCCACTTTTATACTATACTATCTGATCCGTTAGGCTTCCTCCCATCCTCTCACAATTGCAGATTTATGCCTTTTTATTTTTGTTTTATCTCATTGTAACGTGTTTTCTTAGTCAACAATATTTTGTTTGAACCAATTTTAGTAATTTCTGCACTAGTTTTAAACATGTTGAACATACAAACAATTGCCTGGAAATATCGAAAGCAAAAATTAAATTGTACATTAAATGTACGTTAACAGAGAAAATACACAGAATTCACTAAAGTAAGTTAGTTTTTATTCCAAATAATTGAAAAGAACATGAAAAGAAAACTATTTATGATTTTACAATCGGTTGATAGTTTTGTGTTGAGACCAGAAGCACCCCGTAACAGGGTACAATTGCAAATTACAATGTCGCCCACCACAATGTTAACCCTTAGGGGTTGAGTGTCTGAAAACTTTTTCTAGTGCTCATTTATATCATGAAAGTGTGTTAGTCGTATTTATTTTACTATTTAAATTTCGAAATCCTTTTAAATGAAAGTACATTGTACATGTAACAAGTTGATATAACTTTATGGCAATAATCATTGTCGAATATTTGATGAAAATTTATTTGAAAATTATGATGAAAATTGACCATTGAAAGGCTCCGATTGCTCGTTTCACCCCCGTTTCCCCCGTTTTATTTTGTCAAGCTTGGCGTACTACATTTTCGTATTGTGTCGGTTCGATGCAGGTATGACGTGCATTGTTTTCACGTCCGAATGCACGACCCATATTTGTAATAATTGTTATCTTTTAATTGTGCATCTTCTGTAGAAAAGGGGACAGTGCTTTGCTGCAGTACAGCAGAATTGTCTCAGCACGACATGTATGTCGCTCACATGAATACGCCTTAGAAGTGATTAATGTGACTCTCCTTCTGGTGAGTAGCCGGCGGCCTATTTGAGGGCCTGCCTGTATATGAGTATGTCATCCTTCACGACAAGCAATCGCAAAGCTAATACAAGGGACCACCATCGTGAAAGTACATTCTACAAGAGAGACACAAGAGCTGGAATTTCTCGGTCATCCATCACACCCATCAGACCTCTTCCCAAGATTGTTATAAAATTATAAAGCACTTTTGATGATTGAAAACAAGGATTCCTCTTAATTTTATAGTATGAATTGTTCCCACGATAAGCAACACCTACACTGACGTCATCGTACTTTTTGTCGTGCAAACATGATGACTAAAGGTATGTAGACAATTCTTCCGTTAATGAGTGGCCGATTTACCGACTGACAGAAAACTCACAGCCGAAGCTACTGTATCTTAAATTATGAAATTTTGTACAGAGGTTCCTTTCATGATATAAATGAGCACTAGAAAAAGTTTTCAGACACTCAACCCCTAAGGGTTAACATTGTGGTGGGCGACATTGTAATTTGCAATTGTACCCTGTTACGGGGTGCTTCTGGTCTCAACACAAAACTATCAACCGATTGTAAAATCATAAATAGTTTTCTTTTCATGTTCTTTTCAATTATTTGGAATAAAAACTAACTTGCTTTAGTGAATTCTGTGTATTTTCTCTGTTAACGTA
>JAFELO010000738.1:0-30805 GCA_017140195.1 Eumaeus atala
TTTACGCGAGGGATACGTTCCAGAAAAAAGCGCGTTAACTGAAATTCGCGTATAACGAGGTTTATGATTAAACATAGTCAAAAATCATTTTAATCAACCACTTTCATTCTAGGAACAGTTAAGTTGTCTTTTGGGTAACGTTTCGTTTACGTTCTTGTGAAATACGTTCATAAAAATACGTTCATAACACCCAACACTGATGGTCAAGACACGGTCATCATTATTGTCTATACTCTGCAATATGACCAAACCTGAATAAATTCTTGAAAGTGCATTTTGTATTCCCCCTGAAGATAAAACTTTCTCTTCTAATTGTTCTTCCTTATCGTAGATAGGATTATTGTGTAACTCGATCAGATCTTCATTGCTGAGAGGATCGTCGTGCGTTACAAGTTCTACGAGATCTTCTACCGCGACATCGTCAAGTTCTAACCCCATAATCATTGCAGCAATGTCTTCAAGCACTTGTCTCTGCATCTGGACAATTCTTCCAGGTGCTTCCACTACATCTGGCCAAAGATTACGCCACACCCAATTCATACAACGCATTATAACTTCCTTTCAAGCCTATTGTATGTTGTAAATATTTTTCCTTCCCCGTCAGTTTCATGAATAGTTGGCTAAGAGTGCGGCGATGATAATAAGCTTTGATGTTTGCTCCCTGATCCATAGGTTGTAATATTGACGTAGTGTGTGGTGGAAGATACACTTTTAAGTCTCTGGGCGTATCAAGTGAGGTTGGATGTCCTTCCCCACAATGGTTCAAGCCTTGTCGTGGCGGTGGGCCTCAGTAGCTTGGGGTGATTCGAGACACCTTGGGCGAAGCCAATTGATCCGAGGAGGTGGCGGCTCTTGGTACCCCTCCTATAATTAGTGGGGACTAAAGAGCAGGAGAAGGTGCCGTTCTTTGTACCCCTTTTATAAGAAGAGGGGACAAAAGAGAAAAATGTGGCAGCGCTTTTGCGCATGGGGCAAGGGGCCAGGATGGGAACCTTACTTATTATTGCACTGTCCCAAAGTCGGTGAGATTGTCATGTGGTGCGGGACAACCCCATCTGTGGAGGTGGCGTCGGTCCCTTCGGGGGCTGAACTGCCGTTGAGGCGCCCTGATGATTTTCTGTTTCGGGGGACTTTACCAAAGTCGGCACTGGTGGCACTCGCGGTGGTTTGTGTGGGTATTCGGCACTATATAATGTGCCGCGAGACCCACACGCCACTGGACCCCACCCAGGGTCAGTGAAGACGCGTAAATGCGTCTTCGAAACCCCCGCGTCAGCAAAAAAAAGATTAGAAATGAATGTTCAAGATGGCATTTTTTTCTAGTAAAGTCCGGTCTCATCAACATTGAAGATGAGACAAACAAGAATTTTCTCTCGTCTAATGAACTCTTGAAACTTGTCTGGAAACTCAGCTACAGATTGAATGTCAGTGCTGGTCGCCTCGCCTGTTATGTGGATATTATGAAGATTAGAACGCTGCTTGAACCGATGGAACCAGCCTCTGCTGGCAGCAAAAGTCAGAGTGGCACTCGATTTTCCTTCTTTTGTGTTTAGCATCTCATTAAAAGATTTTGCTTTTGTGCATATCACATCTTGACTTAGTGGTGTGTTCTTCTTATTCAGATCTTCGATCCAGACTGACAATATTTTCTCCATTCTTTCTCTTTCTAAGATAGATGATCTCGAACGAGAAAGTTTTGTTGCTATTATTATATGTTGAAATTTCGCAAGTGATTGTAATTTTTTCTCGATTTTTGTAAATCGTTCTCACAGTCGATTCTGAGAATCAAAAATCTCCCCAACAATTGTTGCTTTGCCTCCATTCTTCATTCTTCTTAACACTTTCATCGTCAATTCCAAAGTGACGCTTTTACCTCTTTTTTGTTAATACACACTACAATTAAACTACAGTTAAATACAAAAAGATTTATTACTAGATTATCTTACAGACGGCATTTTTAACGTAGGGTTAAATTATGTACGTATCTTCAATAAATGTTAAAACACAACTGCCAGCCGACTGAACTAACATCACGGAACAAATCAACAAACGAAAGGAACGAGGAAATCCCCGTAGAATAAAGTCGAAGGACTGGGAATTCCCGATTCTTCAAAGAGAATAATCAGAGGAAGCGGGGATCCCGCGACCATAGAGAAGTTGATGATTACATATTACTCATACGCACTCTTTCGTGTAATTCGAGGCATTTGAGCGCGAAATTTGCAATTCACGTTATAGAGAAACCGCGTATAACGGGGTCGCGTAAAGCGGGGTGTTACTGTATATGTGTATATATATCTTCAGCAACGCGATAAACACCGTTAAATAGTCATAACAATGCAGATCAGTAGTTATCAATGATTTGTTGTTTCTTTTTATGGCAAAAATATTTCATTTCATTTGATCTTGTTTATTTTGATACATACATCCGAAGCATGTTGAAAATTTATCGAATGGGGTTCCTCACACACCCAACATGTAGTAGCTAAACCTACGCATGTTAGGATTCTCAGGCGACCAAGTTCTCCTATGGACTTGAGGCATTTTGTTGAATTGCCAACCTATTGGTTACATTGTTGGATATCTGACTGTCCAGCCAGATATGCCAGATGTTTGGTATTCTTAGCTGTGCCCATGCTTTTGCCCACGTAAAATCTCTATCGAGGGAACTATACATTTTTTGGATATCGCAGATAATGAATAACGTAAAATAAACACTTTAAGATCTATGAAGTATTTTTTATGTTGTTTATTAACAGTGCTCAGATCAAGTTTCATACATAACAAATCCTCTGGCTTCAACCTAAACACCAATGAAGTTGTTATGCAACTCCCTAGAATAGCTTTATCATTCAATCGTACACTACAATGGCCTCCTCAAAACTTGCCAAGTATATGAAGTGTGTCAATTGTAATCAACATGCTCATTCATCATCAAATCAACATTCATAAGCTAAGACATCCCCTCCAAACACATACAGACCTGTCGGCTTATTAGTTGCATGCTGCTACAGTCTTGCCATGTAGCAAATACAGCAATCCACAAGTAACAATTTAGATTTAGAAAACACCACTCAGTGATTAAACTGGTCCATTGAGTTTGTGGTAAAATATGCTCCAAAGGTTAAGATATTGCTATGAAGTGTTCTTCGATGTGTGACCGCCAGGAATTTAACAAAGTTTGGCATAACATGGGTCTGCTCTCCAAAACAAAGATATAATTACTATAGAATTACTGTTAGTATAATGAACTCATGCTTGTCAAGTCGAATTTTCTATGTGCGAGTTAAGTGGAGTTGTGTCTGGAATCAAGGTATCATTAGAATAAGTTTATTACTAGATTATCTTACTAGAAGGCTTTGTAAAGTAAATGGCTGGTTGTAAAAATGGACTAACAAGTTAAGGGACACTAAATTGAGCCAAACTTTCACAATTAGGAAAGTTGTTTTAAGGTTTCTCACTAATTCCTAAATCAATTTGGCTCTGGAAGTCGAAACTGTAAGAAATAAGATCCAGCAATCTTCTGCTAACTACAAAAATAATATAGCCACCCAACAGATCTACTTAAAGTTCAGGGACTGATTGCAAGTTTGATTGAGATTGACAACTAATTAAAAAATAATCATTCAAAGCTAAAAAAGAAAAACTACAGTTAAATACAAAGAGATTTAGAGGTTATTTAAACTGTAAAGTACAGATAAAATAAAAATAATAAACATGTCAAGAGTGACATCAAAAAAGGGAAAATTTATGTAATTGGTTTGTTTGATTGTAGTAATTGATTTGAAATATATGTATAAAATAAAGCTGTTCACTAGTTTTCGTTTTTAAAAGAGTAACATACACTCACCGGCATGGAAACATGGCCAAGTACAAAACATATGTAACTTATACTACTTCCTTTATTTTTTACTTAGCTCCACAAATTTTGGCTAAATGTGATCGGAGTCTAACCAGTTCACGTTCCTGATCACTTTTTTTTCACAATCAAAAGTTTTTTGACTTGATGAAGTTTATGCAAAAAAAAAAAAAAAACACATTTACACAAAATTTTACACTAGAGTTAAATCGCTACGAATTTAAAATCGTCTGATTTTTTGTAGCTTTCTGTCATTTTTAATAGCATAAGTTGTCATACGTTTTGTACTTGGCCAATTTTCCGTGCCAGTGAGTGTATATACATACGAGTTTCCACATTTACAACATACGTAGGGTACATCCATGTTATTTGGAAACCTAACATTATATAAATGTTCTGGAATATTTGTGAACCAGTTAACTAAGAACCTTATAATTTAACGGAATAATTCAATCTTTTCAGCCCTGACACTGCATCCTATATTCAGAAATTAGAACGTGAGAGAGAAGCAAGAGAAAAGGGTGAAATCAAAGACAACAGATCTTTCTTGGCTAAATATGTTAGTATAAGCAATTAATCAAGTTGATATTATTTATCATATACAATTAATAATTCTATTATGTTCCTTTCAGTGGATGTATATTGTACCTATTGCAATATTTGTGATGATATCTGGAGCCACCAATCCCGAAGCTGCTCAACAAGCAAGATAGTGAGATACTTGAGTCAATAAGTGTATTGTAGTAGGAAAAATATAATTTATTTAACAAAAACTTAATGTAACAAAGCTTTTGTTATGCATCGTATTTATACTTTGTTTTATGCTCCAATTTTTTCAATTTCTTCAGCATCCTCTATGTCTAATAATTGAATTTTTTTTCCAAAATGTGCTTCAATATCGAGACATATTTCCATTGACTGTTCTGAATCAATTAGATTGATTGCAATTCCAGCTTTACCAAATCTGCCAGTGCGTCCTATTCTGTGCAAGTATGTCTCACAATCTGCCTTTCTACTCATATCCATTGGCATGTCAAAATTGACTACTAAAGTAACTTGTTCAACGTCAATTCCTCTAGATAACACATTAGTTGTAATCAAAACCTTTTCAAGTCCTGCTCTAAAACGGTCCAGCACAGCTATTCTTTGCTCTACTGTCAGTTCGCCAGACAATACAGCTACAGAGTGACCATCTCTCGACATTTTTTCTGAAAGCCAACTGGCCGTCTTCCTAGTATGGCAAAATATTATAGCTTGACCAATCGTAATTACACCATAAATGTTACATATGGCCCTATATTTATCTTCAGCACTTTTACACTTAACATAATATTGCTTGATATTGTCTAAAGATTCTTCTTCTCGTAACAGTCTAATAATAATTGGATTTGGTACAATAATTTCAGCAAATTCCATAACAGTACTGTCATAAGTTGCAGAAAAGAACATCATCTGGCATGTTGAAGGTAAGCATTTGTGAATACGAATGCATTGATCCTGGTGGCCCTGTCTATTGATCATGACATCAGCTTCATCTAACACAAAAACTTTTATTTTATTTAAATCAAACATTTTAAACTTGGTACTCCAATCCAATAGCTTTCCAGGAGTACCAATAAGTATATGATCGGTAATATTAGTACCCTTTGGTATTTCTTCACCTCGAACAGCATATCGTAATTTGATTTCAGGGCAAAATTTTGCCATTTTTGCAGCTACTTCTCCTGATTGAATAGCTAATTCATAAGTAGGGCTCAGACATATTACTTGAGGATAGTTAAGTGTTGGATCAACTCTGCTCAACATAGCCAAGACAAATGCAGCTGTTTTGCCGGTACCAGATTGTGACTGAGCAATCATGTTCTGTGGAGGATCTGCCAGTAAAGTTGGCAAAGCAGTTTCTTGAATTTTAGAGGGGGCATTAAAGCCCATATCATATACACCTTTTAGTAAATTGGGTTTTAAGTGAAGAGCTTCAAATGTTTTTACAGAATACAATGGGGAGTTTGGATCTTTTCTTTGAATTTCAATATCTAATTTTGATTCTACCAAACCTTGTCGAATAATCTTCATTAAAAGGGAAGCTTCTGCAGGATTAACTGCATCCGGGCCATCGTCTGAATCTGATTTTTGATCGAGTTTATTTGTAATACCAATACCAGCTACTTTGTTCGAGATTTCCAATTCATCGGCTTTCTGACCCCATTGATGCGCCATATTTGAACCTGTGCAAACATATTTTATATATTAGTACACGAAAAAACTTAACAAAATTAAGATGTATTAAATCTCTCTCTCTTTTAACAGCCATTGCTGCCAATGTCCACGTTGACAAGAGTACTGATTTTCAAGATTGATTGGTTTCAAACTTATGTCAAAGTGATGAGATTATAATATCTTGTTTAAATGTAGATAATCTAAAAAGGACAAACGAAAACGTTACACAAACATACACAAAAAAGAGACAATTTACAATTTAATGTTGTTTGAGCGGATATAATGACATAGAAGGGATAAAAGCTTATAGTTATTAGAAGACATATATAGCAAGGTTTTAGTGTTAATAGGCTTAGGAATGTTCCTAGGGAGGATGGTGTACAAAGAAACTGCGGTTTGGGCAATTGAAAAGGATATGGTGTGTTGAACCCTCCTATCTATTTAAATGTCCCCTACATTACACATATTATATATATATATCCCCTATAGTACACAAGTGGCCTATACGCAACCTGCACATAACCGACGTTGTTTGCTTATCTGTGAGTCGGAAACGAGAAAACCAAGGTTTAGAAGGAATATGAGGTTGGATATCATAAAAATAGCGGCCTTTAACCCTGCTACTATTAGACCAATTTGTTTGCCACTCATTAACAAGATCTAGTTTTGGATAGCTCAAGAGATCGTGGTAATAATAATAAGTATTTTTCAAATTGATTCACGATTTCATATGATTCACACAATTCAATAGAAAATGCTATGCGGATGTCAGTGGAAAGGATGGCTAAGCTATCAATAGTACTCAAACCTTTTCTGAACCCAAATTGGGACTTAGCCAGCAAGTCATTACTTTCCACGAACCATTCAAGGCGGGCTTTAATCATGTGTTCCATAATTTTAAATAGGCAAGAGGAAAGGGCAATGGGACGGTAAGAAGAATCTAAATTTGGATCTTTACCAGACTTGAGTATAGGAAGTACTAACTGGATTTTCCACAAAGGAGGAACATGACCCAATTGAAAAAAAATATTAAGGAGATTTAGAAATAATGTTTTTGAAGCAGAGACAGATTTTGTGATGGACTGCCATCTAGACCAGTTGAAGTATTTCTAAGGATATCCAACGCGGAAAGAAGTTATGATATTGAAAATGGATCGTCAAATCTGTTACATGCAGTACTTCGGGACAGTGGATGGATTGATAGAGAATCATGATGGGGGACACTTCATACCAAAGATTTGGGGCATTGCTTGGCAAATCCCTTACTAAAAAGGCACGGCGAAATCGTTTAATTTGTCTTCATAATAAAACTGCAGGGGTATGTGGGCTAATAGAATTACAGAAGGATAACCACCCTAATCTCTTCTTTTTTTAAAAAAAGATGCTTTGCCAAGGCTGACATACTTTTAAAGACAAGGAAATTATCCATTGTCATAAACAAACAATATGTTTCCTCAGCTTTTTTCCTTTGGTGAACCATGTCACTACATTCCGCATCCCACCAAAACGGAGAAGGTTTAAATGGGGAATGTTTTTTAAGTGGCATGTTTTTATCTACTGAAGACGACAGACATGAAATGAAATTATCGTAACAGACCTCTAAAATTCCGATATTAATGATAGGAAAAGAACTTATACTACAATCAGAATCAGTTGCAAAGAGATCCCATTTTGCTTTTGATAGTTGATATTTTAAAAGAGTAGTTTTATTGAAAGTATTGAAAGAAACGGAAGGATTGGTAATAAGGATAGGAAGGTTACTCCACCACTCGAATAATGTAAAATTCTCCAATCTAAAAGAGTGCTAAGGTTTGGGGAGCAGAAGGATAAGTCTACTGCACTAGGGGTTCTGATCAGGGCGGACCCTACGAGTTGGACTACCATTACTTAATAAACATATATTTAGATTGTCGTTAATATCCACCAAATCACAACCAAAAGATTCATAATGTACACTACCCCACATATGGTGGTGGCAGTTAAAATCCCCTAAAATTAAGAACTTACCAGAGAGGGGAGAAAAAAGAGGAACTAAATCACTAGATTGGACTACAGAGGGATTAGGAATATATATCAGGAATACAGAGACATCCTGAATTAAGGCAGCAATTAATACCAGAAGAGAATTCTGGAAGAGACAAACGTGAAAAGGGAAGGCCTGATCTTAAGATCAAAGCCACAACTGCATAACCATCATCTGTCATCTCGGAGACATGTAAAGCCCCTTATCCGAAACTGGGAATTGGGAAGCAGCCATGTCACCGAAACAGCATATACCAGTGCTTTGTGTAGATTATATAAATTAAAAATTTCATGAACTTTAGGACAAATACTTTGTGAATTCCATGGAATTAGTGGGAACTTGAATGAATGACATGAGGTGACTAACTTTATTGGCAACATGGTCGGGAAAAGGGAAATCGTTCATTTTTGAAAGGATATTAATAAGTAGATCAATTAGGTTCAACATAAGGTTGTCCTCCTTAGTCCTATGAAGGGCAGTCCCGTTTGCAGAAGATGGGGGATCTCGTTGAGCTATGATGGCCTCATGAGCTCTACAGTCGAATCCATGAGAGGAAGCTGGTTTTCGGGGTTTAGGAGAAGATTTTATTGTACGGCAGTAAGATTGGGAAGGTTGGGAAGGCTCTAAGTAATCTGAGGTCAAGGGTACTTGGGATCTGGGAGCGGGAGAGAAAATAGTACAAGCAACATCAGACTATGCTCGGTTTATTGCAGGGAAATGTGATGCAGCTTCTATATATGAAATATTTTCTTGGGCCATTGTGGATTTGATAGATTTCTGTCTCTTATGTTCAGGACAACACTTATCTATGGAGAAGTGTGAACCTTCACAGTTTTGAACACTTGGCTTCAAGTGAAGTGACATTACATGATCTACCTGTATGTTCTTTGGCACATTTGAAGCACTTTGGCTTTGATTAGCATTTGTCAGCTACATGACCAAAACAACAGTAGCTGAGGCACTGGATTGTGGGGAATTGGTACAGTTCTACTGGTAAGGCAGTGTATAGACAGAACACTCTGGATGGAAGAACCTGACCATTAAATGTCAACACAACTGAGCCAGTTGGGATCCAAACAGTATTACCATCAATTGAGGACTTTTGGTTAAGACGTCTTGCCTTTAGAATGTATCCACAACCATCTGGGACATTAGTACTACTAACAAATTCGTCCATGGATATCTCTGTGGGAACATTTCGAATATGACACCCATATGAGTAACACTGTAAGTGGGAACAGTGGCAGTGAACTTGTTTGATATTAAAACAGGATTAGAGAGAAGCTCATTGGCAGCTTTTGGTGACAAAAATTCCACACTAATCCTGTTTCAACCAACCTTAGCTATTCCGTTCTTTTTAATACATTGAACTCGAGAGTTTGTCATTACTTAACCCATTTTAGTGGGATTTATGAAAGCACCGGGAGAAGGATGGTCTTCTGAGTGGGAAACATGTAAGTAAACGGTCCTATATCTGCATCTGTATACTTCTTGGACTCTAACAAACTTGGGTGCTTGTACACCTGTTGTAGAGAAGCAGATGGGGGAAAAATCCTTTTAGGCAGAGAAGCCTGAACCTCATCAATGGCAAGTGACCGTTTGGTAGTTTGGGATGGTATGTTTCATAACCTCCCCCAGCAACAGGCCAAGCGACCAGTCCCCGTAGGAGGCCACAGAGGCAGGATCAGGAGGCTTGAGAGGAATCGACATGGTCGTCCTCAGCAATCTTTAACAGGATATTATTAAAGAGACTTACCTTTCACACACAAATACACAAAAAGCAACAAAAAAAAACAAATGTAAACACAAATAATCGTTAAATTTCGAAGATCAATCACAAACACGTGCTATCTATCATCAACCCTCTTGATTCCGTGTATTACATTAATTTATAATAGGCAATCCTATGAACATGTTATCGTTAAAAAACAATAACTTCTTATGTCGTTTCGTTGGACAAATTGAATATTGATTAAACTTAATGTTTCAGTGAAGTAGTTATAAATTAAACTTAATGTTATTGTATATTTTTCTATTATAAATATTAGAAAAACCTATTCAATAATTAAAATTGGAAAGTGATAAAAATGGCTGTGAAACGCGTATTTCAAGTGACAGCTGACTTCTGTCAGTAACCAGGCTCAAGCTTTCCTTTTTTTAGTTACAACTTTTATCGACTAATATTGCCAAGTATAAATTAAAAATTTGAAGGTACGTTTTATATAAGCAATTCTTAAATTAGGTTTAAACATTTTTTTCTCGTTTTATTGAAGATTTAGTGAAATAATACATAAACATAAATTCTTTGATTCAGCCCTTTTTAAATATGGAAATATTTAATATATAATTAAAAAGTAGAACTGAAAGTTATCGATCTTTTCAAGGAAACGTGACGAGTTTTTATGAATCCTCATGGATTCTGCAATTGAAGTGGGATTTACAAAGTTAAATAAAATATAATTTAATGAAAATATTTTATTCAACATAGGATACTCACAAATCTCTACTAAAATGTCAACATTATACTAGCATTAGTTATGAAGAAGATTCCCCATGCGAGTCGCAACGAATTCAAATTTTCATGTACGTATTGTCATCTGCCTCTACCGTCTACTGTAACTTGTTAGTATTCTTCTTAATAATACCTACATACAATTATGTACTATATGTATTACGACCTACATACAATTGGACGATAGACGGCCGATCAATTTTTCGCCAGTTTTCGTAGGTATTTTTACATCTTTTTGAAAGAAAAAGTTAACATATTGTGTTTCCCGCATTATACTACATACTGGCGTGTTAATATTAAAGCAAATGATCTAAGGCTAAAGCATTCTTTTTATTTTGCAAAAAGCTGGGTACATTAAAGGACTCATAATATTTTTTTATAGTATAGGGGGCAAACGAACAGTCGAGCCTTACAATGACTTACGACTGCCATGAACATCAGTATAATCATACCTTTTCCATCCTTTTCAACTCACAAACCGCTCGAAACTATTTCACCGTGGGTGTCACTTTACAGTGGTATCCAGTGAGCGAGAGGTACCATCCCGGTCGTGCCGGCCCAATTCAGTTGCATAGGAGGATGTAGTGTCTTGTACCGAACGTGGAACTACCTCCTCCTGTACAGCATGTCCCTACCTCCTTTTAAATGCGTTTATTTTTATGTCACGAAAAAGAGTTATTGCCGAGTCTGACAAGTTCCTTGACCCTGAATGTTGTTTATAATACCGTTCACATGTCCGTTGAAGTTTCATATCTATTGCGTGTCACATCATATATTTTAATTTTGAATTAAAAATAAATAGATAAGTTTATAAAAGGGGACGCTTCATTTCTGGTACGCCAAGACGGCCCAAAGGTGTGTGGAGCGTAAGTCTGGTTTTATAGCAGTCACAAAACAAAGAACGCTAATTATTAATTATTGTTTTATTAGTTAAATTCTATGACTTCATCTTAATTTTAGCGCAAGAATTATTAAAATTTTCCGTGATGACAACACTAGAATCTAGGCAACGAACGTACAAACTCGATTTTTTTTTCCATCTTTTTTATATGATCTTGAACGCTCAAGGTCGCGTGTCGTTTATTTTGATACTTAATCTCATTCGTCCTGCTATAATATATCTTAAGAGGATGATATAATATACAGAATTGCAGTCCTTTCGCTGACTATCCCCGTCTGATCTTGGGCTCGGATACTTATGGAGACATTAGCATTCTTCCTTCCAACGGGCCGCCAGAAGCTCAAAAGCCATACGAAACGCGACAGCGTTAGTTGTCACTTAGCGGTGGTTATGTGGCTTAAGTAAGTTACGGGATAAAGTAGGCACTTTTGTATATATGCGTGCCATGTATAGTATAAAACTCCTATATATAGAAATCAATAAAAGTTTGTCAGATAAGTTACTTAATTTTAATATTACGCAAGTTTTGTTGAATTTCAGCTTGGATTTTCTTGTTGACTCACGCGAATTACTTTGACAACTAAACAATACTCGATCAACCTAAGTAGTTCTACCAAGTACCAACGTTTCTATTAATAAACAGTTACAGAAAATATGAAAACGGCAGTTACGGGCCAATGCTCGTGTAAAAATGGTCTTGTATACGATACGATAGGTCGTACGCATATTGTACGAAAATTTGTAATTTATAATTTTTTAAATTTTAGTGTGATGCGCAATTATTATACGCTGATAAGGAAAAGACGAAATTTGACTTCTAGCGCAATAATTTCCTTTTTTTTCTTGTGCAAAAACATGATTGTGAAAAGTAATTAATAATGATAATTTGGAGCCCCTAAAACAATCCATACGATTGGAAGTGAAGAATCTCCCCATGGAAAGAGTGCGTGCTTCTATTGATAACTGGCCTCAACGTTTAAAGGGCTGTATTGCAGCCAATGGAGACCACTTCGAATAAGCTGTATATATTTTTTATTGTTTTATATGTTTGTATTAAACTAGCACACTGTAAAAGTAATACGTGTTATTTGCAATAAAAAAAATTTTTTTCTTTGTTACAATATTTTTGGCAAGGCTACGTAGTATTGTCAAAAATACTGTATACGAGTATACTTATATAGTTAGTACGAGGTTCGAACACGAGATCAATGGGCAACAGCAGATCATGCACACTGCCTTGCTTTTCTGTATGTCAAAATATTGAGAGAATAGTACAAAGCCGTCTTTCTCATTTCATTCTGAAGTCAATCGAGACCTGCATCTATGGAGCTTTCGGAGGATGCTAATTCACTCACTTTGTTTATAAATATTTTGATGGTCCAAAGAGGACGTTTTTAAAAATATTTGCTAGTCTTGATGTGAAAAAATGCAATACACTTTAACGATGAGTACCTTTCTCATCATCAATTCGCTGACGATATCCTAGTTCTGGTTGTGACGACTCGGTCGTTGGGGAGATTGCAGAAAATGTTACACACTTTCTCAGGTTGCAATAAACACGTCTTATTTAAGCATAAGGAATACGGAGGATGATTCGGGCTGAGCACACATTAACGCACTTCAGACAGACAGTGAAGTCTTAGTTACAAGGTCCCGTTTTTACCCTTTGGTTGCGGATTACTAAACATTTACAAATATACCGCAAATTGTTTAATTTTGTCACAAAATAATATAAACAGTGTTATTTTGATAGTGGTTGTATTTTAATATATACCATTAGTTTTCAAACAGAAATTGGCCTATATTGGTAAACATACCTAAACAAATTGGTGAAAGGGATACGGATGGTATATTTTCTATACACACATTATGTACACTTATAGGGTGTAATTGAAATTTTGTTCAACATAGGAATTTGGGTCCAGGAAAAATATTTTTTACGGCCTTCATACGAAATTAAACATGAATACTTGCTTTTACCTCTGACGTGGAACATTCCACTTCAATACGTTTACTTTGAAGACAAGTGAAACAAGAGAAGATAATCGGATTTAGATAAACCTTGAAGAAATAAATACAACGGCGGCTTGTATATTTGTTGTAACTTTATATGATATTTGTTTGATTTTTGTAAAGTTAACTTTTAATAAGTTTAGGTGATTGTGCATAGCAATATAATTAGTATAATAAGACGAATTTAATAATTATTTTATTTTTTCATTACCAACACATGGTTTTAAATCTAGAAGTGTATTATCAAGTCCGCCCCTGTTTTGCACGCATATTTCACGAAATATGATAAAAATTCAATGATTTACAAAAAAAAAAAATGAATTGATGTATTAAGTATACGTGAATGTTAGTCATTATAATAGAACTACTTTTACGGATTTTATCGCGATTTATTTAATTATTTATCTAGCCCGACATTTTAGAAGCTTTACAGCAACCATGGTCACGGGTGGACTGAGATGACAGATGTCCTGATGTTCTTACCATCACCAAAATGCTATATCCCTATCTAAGATTAATTAAATTATCTAAGATAAATAAGCAGTAGGGATTGATTGTGACCATGGAAACTCTTATATAGGACAATCTAAAAGATCTATAAAAACTCGCGTTAAAGAACATATAGCCGATTTGAAACACCGACGTGTTACAAAAACCTGCGGTCTGTGAGCATGCTGAAGTTGGCCCCTGCCGTTACATTAGATTTGATAAAGCGCAAATTCTCACTAGGAAACACAAGTTTCTTCCAAGGATGATCCGTGAGGCTATTGAAATTAAAAAAAGCATGCAATTTCAATAGAGAGGATGGCTGGGTTCTTCCCTCTGCTTGGGAACCAGTGATGAAAATAATCAAAAAATAAACATAACACCTCAAGACAGGAAGATATAAGTACTGTTTGCGTTAACCGGAACAACTAAAATTGTAATTCTTCGGGTACTTTTAAAATCTTGGTACATCAGGACATCTGTCATCTCAGTCCACCCGTGACCATGGTTACCGTAAAGCTTCTGAAACATCGAGCTAGATAAATAATTAAATAAACCGCGATACAGTACGTCAAAATAGTTTTATTGTAAAAAAATAAGAATTTTTGTTGCGGCCTCGTAACAATTACACGTTACAACGACAACAAATTAAATAAATTTATGCTAGAACAATATCTGTTGGGACAGCTACCTAGTAGTTAACAATTGCTGAAGCTAAATAAAAATTTACCTTGATATTTTTTTCACATTTTGGTTACATTTTGTAAGTTTTTATAATCATGGAAACGACTCAGAAAATGTTATATAGCCTATGTTCATCGCTGAGTATGTAGGATACTAACCGGAAAAAGAACTTTTCAAATCGGTCCACAAGTTTCCGAGCCTTATTAAATACACTATCACATGCCGCGAGTCCCACACACCAATGGACCTCACCCAGGGCCATAAGCCTCACCGAAGGCGTAAATGTCAACAAAAAAAAGGACACGGAGAGCTAGAAACTTGACTCTATATGAGATCTAATAACATTTGGACAGTGCGAGCCATATAGTCTCGCTTTAACAATTTTATAAATGAAAAGACTTTTGGCATAAAGCTAAGTCTATTTATTATTTGGGGGCTTCCTGTGTCCCTGGTATATGTGCGAGCGCAATTATTCTTACAATTCCGCCAGCTAGTTTAAGAGATGATCGCAAGTAGGTTTGACTGTGTATTGTATGCATTGATGCAAGGAAATGAACATCAGTGTCATCACAGGAAATAGCCGTTAGATCATATACGCGGACAATAACAACCCAATATCAGTTAGACGACGAGCGAGATGCGACACCGCCTATCAGAATCTATTTATTAATCAATAGAGTGAAGCGATATCAGTAAGCGCCATCCGAACTGTACTATTCGATTATAATTGAACATGTGCCCTGTTAATGAAATTTTCTCCTGGCATGGCGTACATTATGTGTCGGCCTTATATGTTTAGTATATATCGTTCGTTGTAACGTATTATAACAAAAGGTTTATATAAAGTTCAAAAAAATTGTGAGATTTTGTTAGAAGCAATCTTTATCATAATAATAAGTCAATGATGGTGACTCAGACCTTATCGGTCTACTGCTGGACATGTGCCTCTTATAATGAACGCTAAGACGACTGATCTCCTGCTACTCGCATCCATCCCAGACCGGCTACTGCACGGAGTCCGTCGTCCCACCTGGTGAACGGTCAACCGACATTTCGTTTCCCTAAACGTGGCCTCCACTCCAGAACCTTACTGGCCCTGCCATCTTCCTTCCGTTCTACAGAGTGTGTGACCAGCCCATTGCCACTTTAGCGAGCCTATTCGTCGTGTGATATCGGATACTTTAGCTCTCTACCTTGTGACTTCCTTACAAATTTTGTCGGACAGAGAAACACTTAAAACAGCACGTTCAATAGCCCGTTGAACTACCGCAAACTTGCGGACCAGTCCTAAATTAAGAGGCCATAGGGCCCGTAGGTCATCACGGGGAGAACGCATTGGTAGAAGACTTCTGTCTTCAAGCTCTGCGGTATAGGCGATGTGAGAATGTGACGAAGCTTCCGGAATGTTGTCCAACCCAACGGAATCTTTCTATCGGCTTCCTTCTGGATGTTATGTGTACCTAATTGCAATAGTATTCGTCTCCGACTTTCAGAATAGTACCATCGACGTTGACCGGCCTAGGGAGAACGTGTACGTTAAACACGACCCTTGTCCTGTCCAAGTTCATCCTAAGGCCAATACGTCGGGAGGATTCATTTAGGCTGTGCAACAACCAGCAACTTACTACAATAATAAAAACAAATAAAAAATTATGTTAATGTGATCTGTAACTTATTTTACTTTTTCCTTTAAATTTCAATTTTTTTTTGCCTTTTATTAAATTAGATGAAGACCACGTGTAGGCGGTAATTAAATGCTGCATCGAAATTGGGCCGGCACGACATCTCGCTCATATATCTCCTCCGTGAAGTGACATTACTGAATGGAGATGGACACGGAACACAGGGACACTACTGAAGGCGTTGCAGATAGCGCCTCCTTCGTACCCCCATTCGTCGTCGGCGGGGGAAAGCCGCGTCGGCAGCCTCCTTTCTCACCCGCTCGACGACTTCCTTCTGGGACATGACGGTCTTGCAGAAGGAAGCCATCGCTTGGTAGGACTCGTCACTGTAGAGCATCGCTACGATGATGCTCGACTTTGACAAGTCACCTCAGACAACAGATGTCAGATCGTGACGCAGCGCCGCCCATCTCGGGTATACCTCGAAGGTGTGCTGGACCGAGTCCACTGCCGCGTCACAATCGTGACAACAAGTCGTCGGCTTTGTGCCTCCTAGTTTCGCTGCCTTCAAAACCTTCGACACCATAGCGAAGTGTGGACCGATGGTCCACCCTCCGTCAAGGATTAGCCCCTGATATTTGATGCGGGGGCTCAACCTGACCCTCTCCTCTCCGATCTGTAGAGCGGCCCCGGCCCCCTTGCGGCCGGTCCCGCGGAACCGGTTCTCGAATGCCACTCTGCGACTGTTGAGATACGCATCCAACAGCCTCACGAGATAGGGAGGCACCATAAAGTAGTCCGCTGCCTCCCGTATCACGCTGTGCGGTAGACTATTGAATGCGTACGCGATTTCCAAGGACACCGCGATTACCACCTCACCCCTTTGTTCCGCCTCACCCGTCACCGCCCGAAGGCATTTGAGGGCGTCGATCGTCAACCGGCGTACTCGGAACCCGAACTGTGAATAAGAGAGTCCGGGTCCCATGCCCTCCTCCAGATGCTGAACGAGACGGGAGGCCACAATCCGTTCTAAAGCCTTCCTAGTCTTGTTCAGCAGCACCACCAGTTGAACCGCCTGAGCCGAGTCCAGGGGCCGCCCTGCCCTTGAAAGCAGGCAGAGCTGACCCTCCTTCCATGCCCCCAGCGGTCAAAAAATTCCCGGAGACTATCCCCGAGACGAGAGAGATCGCCACCACTTCCCGTGCACCCCGCCTGCACCCGGTGCCCTCTTCTTACTCTGAAGGCGAGTCAGAATTTCACCTCCGCCGGATAATTCGGCCGTCTACCAATAGAGCGTCCGTCGCTGGGGCGCACTCTTCGCAGGCGGCATGGCCGCTCTGCACACCGCAGTGAATGCGTCGCAGAGCGGATTAGCCACCTCGTCCACCCTTAACTCCGACAGTGGCGGGAAGCTCCAACGGCTGAGAATGGCGGTCTCCACCTCCATCACCATCCTCCAACCCTCCACTCTGCGTGAGATGGCCAGCGCGGCGGAAGTGACGTCCACCGTGGAACCTTCCGACCATCGCAAGCATGTCTGGACTGTCCCTATGTTGAGGAGGGACAGGCCGGCAGCTACCGCCCACTTCTCCACCTCCGTCCCTTTCGGGTTCGTGACCGGGCTACCCCAAGCCGTGGAGTTGCCATTAAGGTCTCTGGCCACGAAAACCTGGAGGGGGGCCCTACCAGCGGCCTTAGAACTTCGAGAAACGGTTCTATGGGGATTAAATTGAACTGAATTTTGTCGGTCGCATTCCGAGACTATAAATAACAAATCTCACAGATCAGACACAAGCTAGTCCCGATACTCGTTGACGTGGCATGGCCAGTGTATGAAGCATCTCCAGTGCTATCATCTTCGAAACAATGAAGGCCACTAGTTTGCATCATTTCATTGATATGCAGAAGAAGACAGAACAGCATAGGAGACAGAACGCAGAACTTAAAGGCGGAGCATGCCCCGTCAACCACGGCCCTGATGCTGTGATTCGTTAAAAAGCTAGTTATTTAATCGCATAATTTCCCATGTAGTCGGTATGAATAAAGCATCGAAAGGAGCGCTTTGTGCCAAACTAGATCAAAGGCCTTCACTATATCTAGACTAATCGCCGATGCCTTCCCCTTGGTTTCAACTGCCTCCGCCCATGGGTGCATTAAATAAATTAGATCACGAGCGGAAAGTCCACGGCGGAAAACGTATTGGCGCTCACTAATTATTTGATGATATTCTAAGTATTGCAAGAGCTGGAAGTTGATAATGGATTCCATAACTTTGGAAAACAAAGGGGTTAATCGCAATAGGTCGATAGTTAGATGGGATGGAACGGTCACCTTCTTTAGGGATCGGATGCACTAAAGCTGTCTTTCAAGAGCTGGGGACAGCACCAACAGAGTAGGAGGATCGGAAAAGGCGCGTCAATACTGGAGCTAAATCCGCTTTTTTTTTCACTTTTCTCCAAAATTTAATTAGTTGTAACATCTACTTTGCGAACATGCTCTTCAATATTCCCTTCTGCCTAATGCTACACAATTCACAATGAGGAAACTACTCCATATTTGGCAGTGGTCAAAGGAGAATTGACGGAAACCAGGTCGCTGTCCGGAGAAGGTCCATCAGGGCCAACGTGGGCAAATGGGTGATACCAACTGTGTCAAACCATATGCCAAACAAAGCAAAGCTATGGAAGGATATTCCCGCATTATTGGTAGTGCGTGATCATAATAATTGACATGATGGGCGTTAAAATCACACGGGTAGAACGTCGGCGGACATAGCAGAGCGATAGAGCACAAAAAAATTTTTAGTCCACAGAAACGAAGTCAGGGTTAGCAAATGTGAGTCAATGTAGATAGCAAAATAAAAATAGTGTATAAGCCACCGTATGTAACACACAAAGAGTTATACAATCCGAGCAAATACTTCTCAACATTCGCCCGTTCCAACAACATATTAATTATACATAATAACATATTAAATTTAAAAAAATTAAATCCCCTACACTAGGGCTACACAGATTTTGATGAAACATAGCTAAGAGCATTCTCGATTCAGTCACCTTTCTAACGAAAAAATATTTTTTTAGATCTACCACCATACACACACACACGCACACAAACATACGCACACACACACACACACACACACACACACACACACGCACACACACACACACACACACACACACACACACACACACACACACACACACACACGCACACACACACACACGCACACGCACAAGCACACACACACACACGCACACGCACAAGCACACACACGCCGTGTATAATTCGGCCGGATATCTTAGTAAATTATAAACTTCGACCTTCACCGGCAAGAGCTCAATCCATACTGGTGAAAACCGCATACAACTCTCCAGTAGATTTGGAGAAAATAGATAGCATACATACAGACAGCTTATATATGATATATCTTATATATGATATAGATTATATAACAATATGATACAGCTAAAGATGGTCGGAAGTCTGTACGTGCAAGAAGTCTGTACTTAGAATCGATAACAGAACAACAGTGTTTAGAAATTAGTCTCTTTCTTGTCTAAGTGACCGCGTATCACGTTTCAATGAACGTATTTCGATGTAAACTTTATTAGTATGCCGAGAAAATATACGAAAAGATTGTAGGCTATAAACAATGAATTCCCTTGGGATAGGTATTGATGAAACCGCGGGTCGTAGCTAGTTAAATATATGAAGAACGTTTTTTTGTAAGTCCGACAGCGTACACATTTACCTCACCACTGTGCAGATAAATAATGTTATTGTTATGTGCCATGTTCGGATATTACAATCCTTCATATTCGACTGTCAGCCCACCCGTGATTGCTCTCATTGTGTCCCACGGAGTGCGCGGTGAGTCTCCTTGATTCTCACACGAGATCACGTTCTATGGCTCATCTGTACCTTTTGATGTTACTACACGTTACTGAAAATCTGTTTATGTATAAGGAAACACTAACGTATACAATTTATATTTGTTATATGTGAAATTTTGAATTTCTTTATTATCAAAATGTATGGCGTATTAAGCAGATTGTAGTGGATAGTTATTTGTGACATTGATATTTGTAAATTCAATCTTTATTTTTTTATGTTTTAGAACAAAGAGTTCTAGGTTATGCCTACTCGTAATTAACCTTAACACGACAAATGTGTACGACTTCCTTAGTTCAAAATTATGTTGCTCATTAACAATAAATTTGTTAAAATATGGATAAAATTTAAAAGATCTAAAAGAGAACCTGTAAACTCAATACTAAAGGTTCTCGTTTGGCTCAGCTTATATTTCCAATTATATAACCCTGAAATATAATAAAGAATGCAGACGTATTCATGTGCAGGACGGCCAGTTTATAAATAAATGTTTCGTGAATACGGAGAAAATAAAAATTTAGGGAAGCGTTTATTTTGTATAGGATATTCATTTTGCCGGGCCATAGCATTAAAAGGTTAATCGTTCACATAAAACATGGTACAATAAAGAACGATTCGCCATTCATGAGGCACCGAGTCAGACATCTCATGTTATTATAGTCGTAAAGTTTCGCCCTTTCCTTGCATAATGACATGACGAATTGCGCTCGCGATATTTTACGGTTTTTATTCGACGAGGTCTATACGCGTCGGCTCGCGACAAAAGGCGCAGGTTGATTCGATTGTGATGAAGGTTTTGTGCGTCTAAGAAATATTGTCTATGATTGGTATCGTATGTAGGTCCGGATATTAAAGCAAACACTTAAGAAGGTTCTAGATCTGTGTGCGAGAAGCCTACTAGTATTGTAATGCGAAAGTTTGTGTTTACGTTTGTTATTCTTTCACGTAAAAACTATTGAACGGATTTAGAAGAAATTTTGTGCAGCTCTATATTTTAAGAGAGAGAACTATTCTACTTTAAATACAGTTTGACTTTTTGTAACTACTTGTATTTAATATCATACGTCTTGACATGTTTGACATTGTCACAATTTGTGTGTATCGTCCTTGTGTGCGTGCCGTAATGTGTGTATCATACATATAATTTTATAGACACTAACATTATAAAAAGGAAACATTAGATTTTTAGCTTGTTTGCACTGAATAGGCTCCGAAACTACTCGACCAATTTGAAAAAAAAATAATCAAAGTAAATCCCTGTTTCGCTGCGGAAATTATTGACAACCAGCTGTCCCGACAGGAACTTGTCGTCATAAATTTAATTTTTATCATTACCATGACATTGAATCATCATTACCATGAATTTATAATATTTTTTTTTTTTTGTAATTCAATGGGCTTTTGCCATATTTCGTGATATACTCGTGCGAAGCCGGGACAGTCTGCTAGTTAAAATAATTAAATCGAATACATATTCTATTAAAATATTATCTTTCTGTACACCTTCTACTTTCACGAAATTCTTTTTAAGAAGATACAGGAATTTTCTCCTTCTGATTAACATATGGATTAAATGTTAAGTGCTCTAAGAAGGTTGTATCCCAAACGCAGAACAAATGATAACGATGATGATACTAACTTAAGTTGAAATTGTAAAAAGCATGATTATATGTAGGTGAATATGTATATTTATAAAACATTTATTATCAACTTTATATATATTATTAATGCCCTCCTAGCCAAATTTCAGCTATAGCGGCGATCTTTATTAGGAGGAGCCATCTGCTTATTTAACAAAAGTTATTGTGGACCCGACACCATCGGAGAGAAATCAGACGAAGGACTTAACGTACTCTACGAGGCACGAGGGTGTAACTTACTAACTCTGGACTGTTATTACAAATTGGGAGATCGTAGCAACACTTTTACCCGGTCCAACCCGGGATTCGAACCCGGGTGCTTTTGTATGGGGCTGAACATGGTTACCACTAGAACACGAGGCAGGTACTTTATATATAGTTTGCTTTTCCTTCTACTTATCACTGATCTTATATATAATGAAACAGAAATAGAAGTGTGTCTATGCATTCTATATCAAAAACAAAAATGATGAGGTGATAAATAAACCGTAGCGACAAAATCTGAAACAAAAAATTGTCTATATGTTTGTATGTTTGTCTGTTTGTACAGACTGATCTCTGGAAGTAATGGACGGATTTGAGTGAAATTTTTTGTTGTTTAGAAAACCGGAATATTAAATGTAAAACCTTCAGGGACTAACTAAATGATAAGAAATATAAAATAGATATAACAGACGTCTTAACACAAGTTGTTCAGGATGATAAGTAGTTTCTGTGGAGATGTAAAATTTAAAGACCTGGTGACATCTGATGCAGAACCGAGAAGGATCAGCTAAACTGTAAAACACATAGAATTTCCAGAAATGATTTTTTTACTTCGTAATAACACAAGCTGACAATACATCTATGTGCATTACTTTAATTATTATAACTATTATTTAGCTAAAACTCCCATACACATAATATGCCCTGGGGCTTATGTTATATTGAGTACTCACCCATTTTCGTTTCCATCAGCATCTTCGTGACACGGTAGCTAATACTACTCTCACGGGAGCAGACACTAAATATATTTCCTAAAAATTGATAAAGAGTTACTCTAAAACAGTAACAGCATACAACTCAATATGTTGTAATTCTATTTGTTGTCTCTTAGTATGTAAACTCTAACATCTAATACTACTCAACAGACTTTAATGACTATTTCTTATTTTTGTATGTATTAACCCTGGAAACCTTGACCCAAAACCTTTTCAATTTATTTTCTTGCCTGATTTTTATCACCTGGAACACTAAGCGCCAAAAAAAAAACTATAAGTGCTATGGAAACGGTGCTTTAAGGAAAACATGTTGAGCTTATTGACAATTTTGTGTTGACGTATAGAACTCGAAGGTTTACAACATCTGATGTCGGAAACCAATGAATTAAAGTCTCAGTCAAGCCAAAAAATACAAGCCAAAAAATGATATATTATAAACCAAGCGTAAAACACGAGCTATAACAGTCGGGTAATGATAGCATGACGCGGACAGACTACTGTCCGCGTCTCGTCTACAAAACTATTGAAGCGATTGGTATTGCAGTGTCATAATATTTTCAAGCATGACAATGTAGTGAGTACACGGGCGCATTGTCGGTAGGGTTTAGGGAGCACATATCCGTGATAACGGGGGCTCGTTATCACAGATAATATATATCACATTCTAAGAGTAGCAAGGCACTGTACTCGTAATTAATAATATCCTTTTATCACCCGCGTATCGTCTACAAAAAAATTGAATTGATTGGTATATTGCAGCGTCATATTATTTTTAAACTTAGCAATGTAATGAGTCCAGGGCTCTGGCATCCATGGAGGAATATAGGTTCAGTATCACAGATACAATATCCCATATGCTGAGTGTTGCATAGACACTGTATTCGTAGTGCAACAATAACCATTTATATCTCACGTATCCTCTACAAAAGTAATGAAGTGTATGGTATTGCAATGCCTTATCATATTTAAAAATAAACACTTTACGGGCTCCAGAGGCCTAGGCGGTGTTGGTTGGAGGGCGGAGCTCCCCCTGTTATGAAATATAGGATAAATTTTATACTACCGAAATAATTTTTCGTGCAATAATATTTAACTCCTGCGTGTGTCGGAAACAAAAGTAATGAAACGATTGGTATTGTAGTATCACGTTACTTTTAAACTGAATTATGTAATAAGTTGCGGTCCGTATATACTTGATAATTTCTGAAACTACCCAACGGATTTCTATACTTATTTTTTGTTTTAATCTATTGATTCTGGCCACCGTATAGGCTGTAGTTTAGTTTGGCCTCAATCATGTTCCACGTGAGTCCTCAGGGCCCGACTAAATAGTAAATAGTATTTTCCGTTGATATATTCTTCAATATCAGATGCCGGTCACTAAAGGCAAGCGTAAGATGCATCGGTTAACTATCTCCATATCCTACGCGGATGAAGTTGCGGTCTAAATTGCAATAAGAATGTGAAGAACATTTTTCATTGTAATTATATCGTTGAAAAGCAATCGGACTTCTGTCTCCCGGTATTTTGTCGAAAAATCTCTGGTGTGTATGTGTTTTTAATTTAAAAAAGTGAAGCGGAAATTTAAAAACAAATCCAGTCGCAGAGATAATGGAAAGCGCGAGTTTGTAATAGAGAACGTGTGGTTGGCATGTCAGGGTGAAAAAGTGGAAAAGTTTGTTGCGTTTGGACATCCATATATAAATATACAGCGCGATACGTATTTTTTAAATGTCGTGTTTTTCTAACACCAGTCTCACTGGTGGAATTGCGATTCGATTCGTAGTGAGACTTTATAATATAAGGGGGTTAACGCTCAGCGCGCTTTCTGTAATGACTACCGACGCTCATACATATCCGCACAAATGCTATGCAATCTTCTTTTTCCTCATTAAATCTTCCGGTTCAACTGGGCCACTGGAAACTCGCAATGAGCGACAACTCTAAAGTACCTAACAAGAACGGGGAGATACCCCAAACTTGTTGTTCTAATTTCACTGCATAGCAGTATAGCTCTACACCTGTCACCACGGATGGAGTCCACGACTAGGCGTTAGTTAAAAATATCGATTTATTTATCATGGCGATTATAGAATAAAAGATATTTTAGGGACGCCCTGTTGCTCGGTGGTGTGACGTCTTCCGAAAGGTGGCGCGTCGCGGATGGATGCGGGCTGCCCAGGATCGGGATGGTTGGCGCTCTAAAGGGGAGTACTACATTCAACAGTAGACGGCTATGGGTCGATTAATTCATTCATTCATTGGGTCAACTACCAGCCAATATTCTGGCTATATATTTTTTTCTAGTTTCAGACACGGATAAATTGAGCTGTTTGATACCGACGTCCACATACATCTGCATAATTGTTATGAAAGTGTGTTGCTCTCCCTTCGTTCTCCTCCCTAATGGGCTAAAATGCAGCATAGCTGATAGCCGTTTGCTGCGGAATCAGTGGTCGAGAGATACCTCCCCGATCGTGCCGACTCTGTTGAGCTACCATGCAGCGTGGCACTTCCTCTTACCACCTTACCATGTGCTGTGTTCTACTATGTGAGAATAACCGCAGATATTTTTTTTAAAGTAGAGAATGAATTACACTTAATTTAGCAAAGAATTATAACAAGCTGTAGTATTGTTATAACATCTAAGGATGTTGACGGAAGCATTATACTTATTTCCGATGAACACACATACAATAAAGTCAAATTAAAATATTTAAAGAGAGAACCCGACAGTTTTTAGATTTAATCGATAAATCACTCAACACGGAAAGATTTATTCCACTAGTTCATATTGTAGATGTCTCACTGTCGTAAAGGTTGTTAGGTTGTTTAAAAGTACAAGAGGTGATGAGAAGAAGATGCAATGTTCTAGAGTAATTCCTACTTAAAACACTCAAAAATCGGAGTGGTCTTTACTTTTCGAAAATCAACAATGTAATTATAAGAATTATATTTTAAAAGACCGAGCAAAAGTAATAATACATCTTGTCGGAAAAGAAATTGGTTCATCAAAAGTTTCTCTACATGGAAATGGCAACCCATCTTAAAGTTTTTCTTATTTTCAATTCGAATTCATAATTTTGCTCTCATTTAAATTTAAATATTACTTGAAAACTTGAAATGTTTGTTGAACGTTCACTTCGATTTATTGTTCAAAGTACTTGTTACAGTTGACGGAATTTATTGTCAATTCGTGGTGGATATTCGTGTTGTAATTTGAATAAATAACCGGACGATGAGTTTAGTCGAAACGGGTAGTAATTTATTTAATTATAATCAATCATAGTGGAAATGATGTAAAAAGTATATTATTCATTCAAATTATAGGCTTATTAAGTCACTAATGTTGTGTCAGTACGTTGCGTATTTGTAGAGCTACATGTTTTTATGTCTACTCAATTCGAATTAATATCAAAATGTGCGCGTAGGTTTGGTGAAAAAATGTATCATCGAATCGTAACATCGAAAATCTACACCTGTATTAGTTTGATTCGTATCTGAGATTAGATTTAAGAAGCTTAGGCAAAGATTTGCACTAGCAATTAGTTTGAGTTTAACTACTTAAAATATATGACAAATTATTGTAGAAGATCTACCATCTATCAGTATCCAGCAGCGCCTTATGGAAGGTTCCTTGGGAAGCGTTCTGTCCAGTAGCGAATACAAGAATTTGTGTCATAAGCTCGTTTGTGACATATATTATCTCTAACGCTCAAAAGGTTTTACGTGCTGTACATAACAGTGGGTATATCAAAATTTTAATTAAGTTCTACACAGCAACTATGTTAGTTATATGTAGAATTTTCTTAAATGTGCGTTCACCGAAAATTTTTTATTTGACATGCGCTGTAAAACATCAATTTAAATATTAGCTGTGGCCATAATACATTTATGCTAAAACATGAATGGAAACGGAGTGTCTCCAATAATTTCATAAAAATAAACGTGCAAATCTTCTCGTCATCGGAGTGGGAGCAGTTCGTGCCTGGAATAAATTTCTTCAAAGGGATCGTTTTCAATTTCATGGCTCAATCTTCGGGATCTCTGTGAGAATATGTAAAGGGGCATTTGTCGGTGTCAACACAGTGTAATGAATTCCTTTAGTATTATCCACGTGTACGTAAAATATTGCACATTCAATATCCCACGTGTTCTTGTCTACTGCAGCAGCAGCCGAACATTTGGAGGTAGATTATTAAATATAAATAGTTAATGCCATCCTTGTAAGAAAAATCTACCTGTGTATGGGATTAAAAGATTGCTGTTTTTTCTCGTTTCTAGTTTTATTGCAGCAGCAACTGAGTAGTGTACATAAATGACGATAGATTAAAACTAATTGTTCCCATCATTGTAAAAGAAAAATCTTCTACATCTATATGGGATTGTAAGAGGATTGGGTGTCTACTTTCATACGTTTAGGCGGACATTGGTCAATCATTGACCAAGCTAAGTCCAGAATAATTCGGGAGGCAGAATATCGGCCTCTTGCTGGAGGCCTAGACTGATAATAGCCAATGATGATAGGTTGCTACAGCCCCAAGTAATAGAAATGCACTGAATAATGAAATAATGTTTCTTCGCCCTAGCCTTATTCCGTTTCTATATCAGTTGATAACAATTTGACAAGGCGGCGAGCTAATCCAGGCAATTTGGCGAGGTTGCCAGTTACATAGAGCGTCTGCTATCTGACCTCTGCAACCCAGAGGGAAAACAAGACCCAATCCTGAATTAGGTCAAATTCGAATACCCGAAAACGGGATTTCCGCACAATGTTTTCCATCACACAAAGAGCACTCAGAAAATGTATTTAACTTAGAAAAACTCATTGGTACATGGCGGGGTTCGAAGCTGGAACGCCTGAGTGGAAATCCGTAGCGCTAACCACTAGACCGACGAGGCTCTTAATGGAAACATGTATTGCCATCCCTCATTAGTTAAATATATAAATTTACTTGCACACGTTGCATTAAAGTAGACTTCTGGGTGCTTTGATATTTATTATCCTGCTGATATTATAAACGTGAATGTTTGTATATGTGTCCCTTATTCTTCGATCTTTACATTGTTAGCTTTACATTTTTATATGAAACATAATAAATATACTTCTTATCCCGAAAAGTGAATGGTTCCATTGGGATAGAGCTTTCGCCAATAAAGCCGCGGTAAATAGGTAGTAATATGAGAAAATCTATCAAATAGAATTTAGTTGATTGCTGGTAAACCAATCTGTTAAACCGGTGTACCCCTCTATACATTTCAAAATAATAAAATTAATGTTTTATAATTTTCTTTTACCCCCATGCTTTCCGCAATAAAACCCTTAGCGAAATATAAACTCTTGTACGAACCAAAAGGAGGTCTTTGGTTGCGAAAACCTTAGAAAATATAATTATTTTATGTACAACTAACTGTATAGTAGAATTTTATAAGTTATTTGTTAAAGTAATCAAAAGACATTTTCTTCATAGGTAAATCGGTTAAAGTACCGACACGGTCTCTGAAATCTTAATTACTGCCAGGGGCTGAGTGCAATATGAATCGTTACTCCGCTGGTTAACCCATTTCAACACACTTATAAATTTACTTTAAGGATTTTATATATTAAATTATAAGGCTTTGCGCCCAATTATATCGTAGTTGGCTTAATGTAGGCGTTGGCGGGTGTTAGGCACTCGTGTGCCGATTAATTGTATGATAAATATTCCGGGTTTTATCCTTGATCTCCTGTGTAGGCATTCATATTTTCTATATGTTAATTTTAAATAAACGTTCACCAGCCTTCATATATTTTTCACAGTACAAGCCCCCCTGCCCAAGGGCTCCGGAGGGGACAGGAGCAGTCGGAGCATTTTGGTGTCTCCCAATGCCCATAAATATCAGCATAATAACTATGCCGATTTGTTGAGACAACCAAGGGGAAGAGGACCCTTTATTCTTCCCCTCGAATGGGCCATCGGCTACTTACAAACCGCACGACAGGGGACACAGAAATGTTCCCTCTCACCCGTAATTCACAAACAGCAAGAAACTTGACAGCACACCTGTCACTTTGGTGATGTCATGTGACCCAGAGGTACCTCCCTCTCGTCGCTGAGAAGAGCTCAGTTCAATTTGGCTACAACGCAGAATGTAAATACTTCTTCCTGCCATAAGGATTTGGCGCCAATTGTTAAACTTAAGAGTTATGTTTTATATTGTAGAGGGAAAAACTTGTGATTGCCTATCGACGCCCATAAACATTCGCAATATTACTATGCCTACTAGCCATGGCAACTAGCAATTCACAAACCGCTTGTAAAGTGACATTGAAGTTATTACTTACGGTGTATCATATTGTAAGCGAAACCTCCCCAGTCGTGCCAGCTGGATTCAGCTGCAATGCAGCATGTCACTAGCACTCACAAATGCGTATGTGTTCGAAACACGAGCTTGTTTAACGGGTAGCTGGTATAAATTAATTGAACCTAAAATAAAATCTTTTGTTGACGCGGGGAAACACATTTTCGCGTCTTCACGGTCTGGGTGGGGTCCAGTGGTGTGTGGGACTCGCAGCACATGATAGTGCCGAATACCCAGAAAAACCACTGCGAGTGCCATCACTAGTGCGGTGCACCGGAGCAACAAATCATCAGGGCCCCTCGACGGCTAGTTAGCCGGCTCCACCTAAACTGGTGGGGTTTCCCTGTACTACAGGATAATCCCACCAACTGTGGAACAGTGCAAAAGGGTGAGGTCCCCATCCTCGCCCCTTGCCCCGTGCGCAAAAGCGCCTCCACCTGATGCTCTTTGGTTCCCTCTTCTTATAAGAGGTGTACCGAAAGCGCTTCTTCCTTATCTTTAGCGTCCTCTTCCTATAAAAGGGGCGCACAGATCTCCCTCGTTTCAATTGACTTCGCCTGGGTTCCCCAGGCTACTAAGCTCCACTGCCACGACAAGGCTTGAACCATAGTGTGAAAAAAAAGATAATTGAGTACCCCGATTAGTATGACCTAACTAAAGCCAGCAATTACCAGATTTTTTCAGGGCTAGAAATCCTCGTACATACGATCGAAAAACATTATCCCTCTTATAACGCAGTTCGGTTAAAAGAGGAATGTCGCCCATTCGATGGCTCTTATTCGCCGCAGGCCTTGACAAAGATGCTAATACATCGAATAGAGTCATGCGTTATTTTGTGAAAACTCGAAACATTTAGATCGTTAAAAGTTACGAGATTAGATTATTCATCATAAAAGCGTGTGAAAATTCGAGCATACGACAATCAGTATTTTATTCCAAAACAATTCGAACAAAATATTCTTCGCTGAATCGAAATATGTCAATCCACTCTCCGTATTAGTTCGCATTATTGTGAATAGTTTTAGAAGTGCATTTCGCCATGGTAGCTGTAATAACGTTTGCCGAAGAAACTCGAACGTGAAACTATTACGACACGTCTTGGGGAGTTAGCGAATTGCGAATTCCAGTCTAGCGTGTTTTGATGGTAGCCTATTATTAATTTTAAATTTGTGGTATAACAGCTTGAAAATATAACGAGGTGTGTTTCGAAATAATTACAACACTGTCATATGTTACGCCCGCGATTGCAGCTTTGAGTTTACTTTGAAGTTTATAATTTTTCTAGCTGATCCGGCTAAGTTGTTTCGCCGGGTTGGGTGAATTACTCTCACCATTTAGGGTTATGAAAAATAATGCAAATAAAATTTGGTAAAAATCGATAATGCCGTTTCCGAGGAGTAAGGTAACCAACATTGTGACGCGAGAATTTTATATATATATATTATCAATATTGGTTTCATGTGTGTGTTCGAACTTTAAAGGCATATCAGGAATGTTACGGACACAGCTCGAGAAATCATTAGAAAAACTTGTTTTTAACATGTTCTTATACAAAACAAAATCCTCAAAAGCTATATGCCTGTTTCTGATCGATTTTCTCAAAATCTACGAAACGGATTTTCATGCGCT
>JAFELO010000738.1:30915-42339 GCA_017140195.1 Eumaeus atala
CTTTGAATCTTGGAGATCATTTACCTCCAGGAGGAAAGGGGTTGATAGTTATCCTTAACCTAAATGTATCATCACCATTTGTACGTCTTTGACATCTATTTATCTTATATATAAAATTCTCGTGTCACAATGTTACTTATCCTACTCCTCCGAAACGGCTTTACCGATTTATACGAAATTTTATATGCATCTTCAGTGGGTCTGGGAATTGATAACTATCAATTTTTCTAAGTGATAAGGGTTGTTCACCCAACACGGAAAAACAACGTTTACCGGATTAGTTAGCACTTATATAATAAAGTTAAATCTATGTCATAATATGTTTCACAGTGTAACAAATTATGTATTTCAGAATTTTTGACATTGTGTGCATGTCGCAGTTGGATTGTCTAAATTACAGTATTAAATTACGGCTAGCAATTTAAAAAAAAAAAGAGTTTTTTATCGAGGGCCAACGATTAGCTGAATTGATTACACCTGCGTGAAATTTCACCAAAAGGATTTCGGCGTTGTCCGTTATTCAATAAAGCTAGCTAATTCAAGTAAAGTGGATTATTGTCGGCCTCTTTGATACGTTTAGGTTCCTAACTTAAAAACTCGCGGCGTTGCTTGATATGACAACAATAATGGCGTCCATTGTCGAAGGCAGAGAAATAAAAAGTAATGACCAAATAGGTTCGTAGGTTTAGGCGGGAGTGTCGCTCCTCGCTTAAACTTCGTGGTTAGATTATTTTTTTATTTGCACTGAAATCACTTGCCCCTTTTCATGCTTGTATCCGAATGCTCCTTTGTCCCAATATACTATAAAAAACATTGGAATTTACATCGATTCGGACTGTCTATTGTGACTAACACCTTGTCCCAAATTCTTTTTGGTCGCACACTCCTGCTGCTGATAAATACAAGATGCTGTATTGAATAAATATTGCGTTCGTAATTACATTGAGCTAAAAAACAGAGTGAGTGCTAGGTGGACTCGTCCACTAAAGGTCCCGTACCGCATAACATGTAAGAAACCGCTATAAACACGTTCGTTATACGAAAGCTCTTTTTGAATATTATTATTTTTAGTATTTTTTATTACAGCGGTAACATAAATGTGTCATCTGTGAAATTTTCAACTGTCTAGCTATCAAAGTTCATGCGATGCAGCCTGGTCAAAAACAGACGGACAGAAGGATAGATGAACACATGTAGACGTACAGACGGACAGACGGTGACGGACAGACGGATGGAGGCACGGACGGATTGATGGATGGACGGACGGGTGCACGGTCAATCGAACAATCGAACAGACTGCCATACGGACAGACGGACAATCGGATAATCGGACAGATGGAAAGACGAACATACGGACATACTTACAGTAGAGCCTTACTAATAGATTTCCGTTTTTACCCATCGGAGCCCTAAAACGCTAAAGTAGTGTTAGCTTGTTCAGGAAAATGAGGTTGTTAAAATATCAATCCGGATTGTGTTTAGCTACGAATAGTAAAAGTCATAGTGACTAGATAAAAGGCCCTTGATGAAGCCGTGTTCGACATTATGCCGCCGAAATGAGGTAAGATTGGGACCCTTCTGATTACACAATGTTGGCTTTCATCCCCTGTGCAAGTCGCGCGCCGGAAATCTTTTGTGATTCGGCGTCGGTTATTGTGGGTACCGAATACTAATATGGCTCATATGTGCCACGGACAAAATGTTGAGAAGCACAGACCGCGCGGCATTTCAACGCTATGATAAATTTGGTAAACCGAAATATTGATTGAATTGGCAGTGGACAGGTTCGGGAAATTTAATGAGTAGACAAGTTTGTTACGATTGTTTCGCAGTTTATTGTCATTCCTACCTTATTATATATATGAATATACTTTATATTTTTTAAATACTATTTATAAAATGTAGTATAAATAAAAAAAAGGAATACAAACGAGAAATCGCAAATATTTTTCATTTGCGTTACTCGATGTTCAATTAGGGTAGAAATTAAAATATTCCAGGAAAGGAATTCCCAGGGATTAGTGCATCCAACTTTACAAACTTTTTTTTTATAGTATAGTGGGGCAAACGAGGTCAAACATGCAGAAAACCTATTACCGACGCTCCTACATCCGCATTCATGTCATACATCTGCATCTTGACCCATCGAATGGGCCATCGGCAATTCACAAACCACACGAAACGCTACAACACAGCTGTCACTTTAGTGCGGTTTCAAGTTAGAGAGAGGTACCTCCCGGGTCGTGCCGGTCCAATTGGGCTACAATGCAGCATGTCACTACCTCTTGTTAGAAACTGTATATATGCTTTATAATAATACTAGCTGTCAGTTCTGGCTGCACGTGGATATTTCACAAAGTATGGCAAAAATTCATTGATTTGCAAAGACAAAAATTATAAACTTAAAAGTTACATGTTAACAGTTCAGTTTGTGACAGAACAACGTCTGTCGGGACAGTTACTTGTCAGTAATTTCTGCACCTCTATACGGATTTGCTTCTATATTTTTCTCACCTTTTGTTACATAATCGATGTTTTCATAATGATCATACTAGAGAATGCTATATAGCCTATGTTCAGCACAGATAATGTCTAATTGGAAAGGAATTTTTCAAACCTGTCAGTAGTTTCTGGGCCTGTTCAATCCAAGCAAACAAACAAGGAAATTGTTCCTGCTGTTATTGCTGTTATGCATTATTATAGAAAGTGTTGGCAGAATAATTTTTGAAATGTTACTATGCAATAAATGTTTATCACTTGCGACTACACGTGGCTGTGCTATTTCTTTAATGAATTAATGTATGAATATGAGAACACAGTAAAAACAGTGTTGTAGCAATTACCTTTTGAAACTTAAATATGATATAAAAATAAGTATATCTATCATCTTTGACTGTTATGTTGTGTTATATATTACTGACTGTTATATATTGCCGTCCCTTTCCTGACCCCCACCAGGCTCTAGTATCACACATAATACCAGCATTATTTCTCAGGTCAAGTGAAATGTAACTGCCTACTAATACCCATTTAGTCTTAAATTATTTTATTTATCTATAGAGAATAACATGAAATCCTTACATCTGATCCAGTCTGACGAAAACGATGCTCTATTATGCCAAACACTTATTGAAACTGTTCTTAAGTGTTGTCCTTTTATGGAGGTACTCCATAAATGTTTGATAGGGCTATCTCGGGAAATCTCTGTCTCCATTCGCAGAGGGTCCGCAGTCAAATAAAACGCGAATCCCAAATATTATTTCCCGACGTTTCCCCTCTTAACTTCTATGTGAACTTTTATTTTTATACCCCTACGCTCTTATCAAAAGTGAAACACGCTCGGAGAGATTCCGCGACTTACTCAAACGAATCCTACTACCTAAGATCTTCTTTTTATTAGCGTGATATACTACAAGGGCGCGTTTACACTTTCAAAGCTTTTTTGTTGTATTCTACGATAGTTGATTTAAGAGTGCACATTGCTTCTATTTTAATACTTGTTATGTTTATTTAGACTATGTGAATAATATAAGATAGATTCTGATGTCTTGAATGAAGTTAATTAAGTTAAGTAACTGCGACTGCTTGTTTGCCCCCCATTCTATAAAACTAAAGAGTAAGCATAAACCTTCTATAAAAAAAACGAACGGGGCGGTGGCTCTCACTCATGTTTCGTGCAGTTTGTGAGTAGCCGGTGTCCCATTGAAGATGAGGAGGATAGGAAGTCAACACATCTGTATGACAATAATGCGGTCTAGGGGCAACGATCCTCGTCAAAAGGTCAAAGGACTTTTAGAAAGAAAATTCGGAAATTTCTCGTAATTGTAAACTACGATGCGTCGCGTATACAATGTTTGTAACCTACGGTGCGTCGCGTATACAATGTTTGTAAAATACTAACATACTTTTCTTGCAATCAATTGGAAGCTTGAATGTATATATACACTCAGAAGAACAGATGGCAGATGGGCCAGTATGGTTCTGGAGTGGAGGCCGCGTTTAGGAAAATGAAGTGTTGGTCGACCGTACACCAGGTGGGAAGACGATCTCCGGTCCGGGATGGATGCGAGTAGTAGGAGATCGGTTGTCTTGGCGTTCATTGAGAGATGCTTATGTCCAGCAGTGGACCGATAAGGGCTCATAATGATGATGCCGATGATGATATATATTTGATGACCGCCTCGGTCGGTACCGAGTCGGTAACGTGGCGGATAATCCGCGTATTACACCAGAGGGCGTGGGTTCGAATCCTGCCTAGGTCATGGATGTTTATATATGAATTATATGTATTTATATAATAAAAATCTTAAGTATAAAACAGTAATAAATATATTTACGCTTGTCAAGTCCTTACGGTACTTAACACAATAATATCCTCTAGAGTCCTACCGAAACTTGTTTTTCAGCCGAAAGCGAAACTCACGTGTTCATATTTCAAATCCTATTGTTTATTAGGCCAGGTTTTATTATTTATGAACATTATTTCACTTTAATATAAAAATTTTCATTTATTTAAGGCGCAGCCAATTGAACCGAGGGGGATCTTTGCGCTCCTCCTATAAGAAGAAAGGGCTTAAAGATCGGGTGGAGGAATCACTCCTGGTACTCTTCTTATAAGAAGAGGGGACCTAAGTACAACAGGAGGAAGCGCTTTTGCGCGCGGGGCAAGGGGTGGGGATGGGAACCTCACCCCCATTGTACTGTCCCAAAACTGTAGGGTTGTCCTGTAGTGCGGGGCAACCCTATCTGTGTAGGTGGAGTTGGTTGCTTAGGGGGCTAAATAGCTGTCGAGGTGCTCTGATGTTTGATGTTCCGGGGCACTTCACCAAGGGCGGTACTGATGGCACTCCCGGTGGTTTTTGTCGGTATTCAGCAGTGTAATGTGCCGCGAGCTCCACACATCACTGGACCCCACCCAGGGCCGGTGAAGGCGCGTAAACGCATTTTCCCGCTACAACATAGAAAAAAAGGAGGGGTATGCATCTGCCTAATCTCTGGTTGTCCAAATGTTTATGAATCTCGGTAGGCACTAAAAGCCTTCAAGCGATAATGCTACCCTTTGCTATATAATGAACCAGCCATGAAGGGTTCCACGCCAATCAGTTCGTTCATCGTAGGTAACAAGGCCTAATAACTAAAGACGATTGAAGTTCCTAAAATGAATTAATAAGAGGTAGTGCTATGTTGCATAGCAGTGGAATTGGGCGGGACGATCGGAGAAGTGCCTTTTGCTCACATGACACCGCCGTAAAGTGACAGTGTTAGAGGGGAGGAAAGGAGAGGCAGCTCGTACGCATGACAATTATAAGGATTACTCGTTTGCCTAAATAAAACCCAAACAGATGTTGAACAAGAAACGAAAAGTAATAATTCGTAATTAATTTTTTAATAACAAAGACGAACCCGTAATAACTATGGACTGCTTATTGATGTTTTCTCAAAGAAAATTCCGTTTGATTTATTGACTAATTATTAAATCAATTAACATTTACGGTTACAAATAAAAATATATTACGCAATTTAAAAAGAAAACATGACTTTGCTCCTAAGAAATAACAATAAAACGTTAGGATATGTAATATTTAGTGAGAGAAATACTTTTTCTTTATCGCATCGTTCATACAATATTTATAGATTGTATAAAAGATCACAAAGAAATTCCATTTTGGGGCAAATGCGCAAATAGTTCGACGTTTGAATTTCCCCTGTGTAAATAGTACGTGAGTGTTGCAGGCGAAACATTTCGCATTACAACCGCCTGCGTTCGTTTTTGATGGCAGATGCCGTATGTTATTGAATGTACTATAAATTATACAAGTTGATTGTTTTATGCTTTAGAGTGTTCCTTTTTTTAATTTAGACAATTTTGATGACAAAGACCATTAACATGTCTCCGGTCGCCATGATGGAGTGTCCCAGCTACAGAATATGTGCCTTGGCCTTCTTTTTTTTGTTGATTCGGAGTAACGCATTTAGGCGCCTTCATTCTCCCTGGGTTCAATGGTGTGTAGTTTTCGCGACACATTGTATATATTGTGTGTCTCGGCCACAGTAAGGTTGCCACGCACCATAGAACAACCACACCTACTTTGGTACAGTGCAGTGGGGTGAGGTACCCATCCTCGCACTCTGCCCCGCACGCAAAAGCACCTCATCCTGTTGTTCTTTTGTCCCCTCTTCTTATAAGAGGGGTACCGAGAGCGATTCCCCCTCCTGATCTTAGTGCGGGGCAACCCCATCTATGGAGGTGGAGTTGGCCCCTTAAGGGGCTGACTAGCCGTCGAGGTGCCCTGATGTTTATTGTTCCGGGGCACCTCACCAAGGGCGGCACTGATGGCACTCGCGGTGGTTTTTGTGGGTATTCGTCACTATCATGTGCCGCGAGTCCCACACACCACAGAACCCCACCCAGGGCCGGTTAAGGTGCGTAAATGCGTTTCCCCGCGTCAGCAAAAAAAAAAAAAAGGTCAGCGGGCCCCACCGCCACGACAAGGCACGAACCATGGTGGGAACGCTTAGACCTCCCTAGTAGTGTTAGCACTACCGTCCGCAATGGACCACCGGATACGTACATAGTGCAAGGAATACTACATAGTACTTACTTTTAAGGCGATATTACGTAAGCAAGAAAGCAAGAGCCGAGAAGTATTTCCGCAGTCTAAACACTACCTACCTACAAATGTACATTATATAAATCTAATTGGGGAATAAGTCAATGATGTTACTAAACTGTATAATAGGATTGGAGTGGTACAAAACATCGGGGTTACTTAGGTTGTGTGGATGTTTGTGGGCCCGACAGTTACTTCTGTTTTTATTGCATACAGTTCATCGACGAACGAATTATCGGGGCCATTGGGCGACTAACGACGCTCTATCATTCGAATACACCTATGCATCGTATGCTACACTGATCGCACTAATGGGCTAAAGGCTGCTAAAAAACTGCACGAAACACGACAGCATAGCCATCACGATATGACGGTATCATATGTATATACAATAGAGCTTCGCACTACCTTTTTCTAGAAACAAAATTATTTTATAACAGCCATTATGAAAGATTAGCGACTAGGTATTATAGAGACATATGGAAACACAGGCGGCTGCATTTCACGTTAATGCTATTCGGTATTATTAAACATCTGCTTATTTCATATATTGGACTGGACAGGAGACATTAACAGCACTCACCGCACAAGATCTACTTATAACTTATTTGACTACCGACTGGCTCAGATGGTAATGTGGCGGTTAGTCCGCGTGTTACGCCAGAGGTCGTGGTTTTGAATTCCGTCTAGTTCATGGATGCTTATATATGTATTACATGTATTTATTCGTATAATTATAATCTTAAATATATAAGATTTCTTAAATATATAAAAAAATAATTAAATATATTTACGTTGTCTAGTACGTGTAACACAAGTCCTTACGGTACTTAGCACATGGCTGGGCTGACGTGGTGTGATAGGTCCACAGATATTATTATTATTATTATATTTTATATAAAGCGCTGTCACAAAAATTCACCACACAGCTGCGTCTAGAGGCAGTTTTAAATATGCAGCATCCAAGTGTTGGAATAACCTTTAAACTTTTGCGGAAGAGGTGGTGCCATGCTACATAGGAGGAGGTAGTGCCATGATAGTGCATGACACTACATCATCCTATGCAACGGAATTGGGCCGGCACGACCGGGGAGGAACTTCTCGTTCACATAATACCGCCGTAAAGTGACACCTTCAGTGTCGCGTTTCATGCGGAAATGGGTAACGCATCGGCATAGTAATTATGTGGATGTATATGGGCGTCGGTAGTCATAAAAAGGCTCCGGTTTCTCGTTTGCCCCCCTGTTCTATAAAGAAAATCCTCCCTCGTAATCTCCTCCTATGCGTAATTTTAACACCAAGAGCTACGAGTAGTTAGCCAGCGACTTAAGCGCGACTATAGTAAGTATATTTTTGATCGTCTGAAATAACTGTGATATCTTTTTACTCTTTTCTGCGTCAAGGTGTTTCGAGTGCCTTCAATAAATTACTATTTAATTTCAGGGTATTTCAAGTGTCTTTAATAATTTATAGTATTTATGGTATAGCTATTATTGTATTATTTGTTCGTTTTAAGTATTTTGTATGTATAATATGATTCCATATAAATTATTTAGGTTAACGTAATAAGTAATTTCCGTTGTTGCGCCCTGATGCCACTAAAACGGGAGAAAACGGTGGACCTGAAAACCAGTGTTCGGACTATTAGTCCTTACTTTAACTGAGGTCTTACATTTCTGTGATAAGCGAATACCTTGGGGTATAAATGTGAGACCTCATGTGTCTCCACCATGTAACGTTTTTAGGAATGTTGTATATACCAGAATGTTAACCCGATGAATTGTTTGTTTATTTTTATTTTTCCATCCCTTGTCTGTACTTGTAACGATTGTTCTCTTTTGGTGCAGTGTTTATACTTCTCAAATAAATTATCATTTATTATTTATCTATTTATATTTAGAATTACAACACATTTCGCGGAATATAAGACATATCTTTAATTTCCTGTTACGTCATTGAATTGTTTGTTCATCGAAACTTCCAGACCATCCAACCAAAATCTATTTACCGGCACCTACGTGTTACGTGTATTATTAATAGAGACAGCTCGAGTTAGTTTGTGTGTCTCGGACCTTAAAAGACGAGTTACTTATAAGACTTTTGAATCTGCAGGTACTAAGACTATAAAAAAATGTATACTCACCGATTAACGAAAAAGATCCAAAAACACCGGCTAAACTGGTGTAATGTAGTTCCAGCATTGAAAATATTCATAATATGATTAACCAACTTTTTTGCAGGAGGAAAACTAGCAGTTCAAGGTTTCGTCGTAAATACCTACGTCCATTAAGATCCACACAACCAGTGATTGCCCTCCTTCACTTTGTGTACGTACTTTGATAGTATAGCTGAAGCTTACTTTGATATATAGTTTTTTTCTATTACTTTGATATACACCAGTTGTCGCCAGTGTGTGACAGGTACTACCCCGATTCCGTTCTACAGTATTCGTATATATACCAATATTTTGAAATACTAGCAGCCTGTCTTCATTGTAGTTTCTCAAAACTGCCACACATTACCATCTGATAGACTTAAGTCTGTACATAGAAACTAAATTACCTCTACCATCTTTATGGTTCCTAAATAGTAATTCAAAATCTCACCGGCACCATCTCGATATTCCAAAATCCATTACCGTGCGCTTCTTCTTTACGTTATCAGCTACTTCCTTCGGTATTTCCGGATACTACAAAGGGATCTTCAAAAAAAGAGCCTATATATTTCTAAAGGGCCGAGAACGCCTCTGCGAGGCCTCCGGCGTTGCGGATGCCCTTGGGCGTTGCTGATCACTTACTATCACGTGGCCCAGCTGTGCGTTTGCTTTGTATGAAAAAAAGGGAAATAAAAAAAAATGTTGGGGAAAAAGTGCTGTGTCGTCTTACGTGGATTTTATTGCGTTAATTGTCAATAAAATTGATTACTGCTTGTGAAACGAAATGGCGTGTAAAATGTTCGTCACCCCGACATCCATTTTTCGTTAGCCCTCTTATTTATATTAATATCATGAAAAAAAGTTTATATGTTTGGTTGGCCACATCACCTAGGAGTGGGGCTGAACCCTGGCTACTGGACCAGATTGAAGGAACTATTTTGTGTTGAATAGTCGATTTATGGAGGTCGGGTTTTATACTATGACGTCATAAGTAATAGAACCGCAGTTTCGCCCGCGAAACTGCGAGGTGACGCTAGTGTTGTAAGACGTTGATAAGATTAGTATCTAACGCCGCACCGTCAGTTGTAAGGACGTAAATGTATTATACATGGAAATATCTAAAGATATAACCTGAGAAAGTGTCCAGCTACGGGCAGGTCTGCATTATGTAGATGAGGACGCAGGTGTTCGTTATGGGAGCACGCCACGTCGTACAAAAAGTTTGCTCAACCAAACCATCTTTACTATTTCTACTTTATAATGTATCTGTTATTTATTTACCTTATGAAACATTATTCTAGAAACGTAGTTATTTAACAATGTATGTACCTAGAAAATAAACTTATCTTCTGAATTGAGAAACATCAAAAGCCACCAAGGTAAATCACATTTAATGGGGGATTCTCTTCTTGCAGATTTCAGACATTTTTTGTAGGGTCTGATTGCTCTACGATCAGATCCTTTTGACAACTACCAACGCTCATCATCAGCATTGTTATCATGCAGATGACAGGAAAACGTGATAGTGCAGCTGTCACTTTACGGCGGTGTCTTGTCTGCATTGAGGCCGCGCATATGTCATTGTCCGAGCGTGCCGGCCCAATTCGGCTGTAACGCAGCAAGAAATTGCCTCTTACAAACCCTGTTAAAAGTCACCCTAACTAGATCCTACTTTTTTACAAGTAACTTGTTATTTGTTCCATTGCAATAGAAGGAGATGACACACCTCATTATTGAACGGTATGTTATAGAGTCCATTGATGTCCGCACAACCAGAAGAAAAGCTTCCGTTTTATGCTCTTGATACCTCGATTCGGAGTCTCCAACCCAAAAAAAAGATACAGGCAGTAATGATAAAATTCTTTTACGAAGAGGTAGTGCCATGTTGCATAGGAGGATGTAGTGACATGCGTAGTGCATGACACGACATCCTCCTATGAAACGGAATTGGGCCGGCACGAGAGGACACACAATACCACCGTAAAGTGACATATTCAGTGTCGCGTTTCATGCAGTTTGTGGCAGCCGGTGGCCCATTGGCTGGGAAGGAAATTAGAGCAATGCATCGGCATAGTAATTTTTTGGATGTATTTGTTTTTGTATCGAATGTTAGTGACGTGACAAATACAGGAGTTCTATGGTTTTCGTTCATCCAATACGCAGTAATAGTGCATAGCTGCGTTCGGTGACGAAAAGTGAAAAGAACGCACGCTCGAATGGTGATTTGAATGAAACTGGAGATTTTTGTTCATCGAAAAGTGCTCTAATCGCCTTAAGAAGTTTTCACTTCAAAGAAAAACTCAAATGAACTGTAAAGAACATGCTAACACAATTCCATCATGGATCATAAATCACAACGTGTTGATGGAGTGGCTTATGCGCGGTGTATCTCTAGTCAGGTTGCCAGCGACACCTGCTATTACACATACAATTAATGACATAATTTAAAGCCTAATTATGTGTAAAATACATATTTCACGTGAAAACGTTTTGCAGTGCGCGTATAACAAATGTGTCTATTATATACACGTGCTACAATAAGTAATATAAAATTTATTGCACCATATGCTCGCTTTATCACTGTTTATTGTTTGTGAAGTAATCGTTTGTGCAATCGTTAAATAAAGTGGAGCGTTTGTACATAACGAATATATATAT
>JAFELO010000738.1:42417-58150 GCA_017140195.1 Eumaeus atala
AACTTACATTAAGAAAAACAGGTAGTACCGGTGAAAGATTATTCCATTTTTTTATGTGTCACGTATATAAATGTAAAATTATTCATAAAAGTTTCATCTTTAAAGTGTGTTTTAGTAGTATAAAGTGTTATGAGTGTACGCGTAGAGTATAATTTGGTCGGTGCACATGGCAATCATGACACGCTTTACTGTTTACATGTTCCTTATCTGTAATTCATTATTTGGTGGTCAAATTCTGTTGGGGTATCCAGGGATCATCCTTCCGTAAGGGGAGCCTCGGCACTGACTTTTGAGACGGAACATCATGTGGCTTTAGCCAGTTCTGGTCCACCATCACCACCTCCGTAATCTCCCCTTAGTAGCTCTGACGAGGTGGTATGAGAAAATTTTTCATTTTTTTGTATTTATTATTTTAATGTCTAAATAGATGTCGTTTTTAAGAATACGTTAATAAGCATAGGAGGCAAACGAGCAGCTGGACCACTCGTAAGTAAGTCATCAGCAACGCCCAGAGACATCCGCAACACCAGATGTCCCGCAGGTACGTTGTAGTGGCAGTTGGCTTTGGTAGGTAAAATAATTCTCCAGCTCTATTTAGTTATAAAGGCTACAATAATATAATATTTCCCGAGCCCCACACACCAATAGGATCTCACCCAGGACCGATGGCAATGCGTAAATAATGAGTATTTTTCAATAATGCTCATGCGATTGTGAAAAATATATTTCATTTACAGAAAGCTACATTATTAAGGAGTGACATTGCCACTATAATTCATGCCTTGTTGATGCGATGAGGCTCAGTGGCCTGGGGTGAACCCAGATACCTTGGGCGAAGGAAATCCAACCAAGGGGGCTGTTCTTTGTGTCCCTCTTTATGATTTAAAAAATTCTGTATGTTATTGTTAACATCTAGGCAATGCAGACTGGCTTAAACCATCACGGCTGCCATCGCTCGCCTTTGAGTTGCCCAGAATATGACAGCGGCGTGGCACCTCGGTTACTGGTTGGTCTTTCTCAGTCTCTGATAACTAGCCTGTGCTGGCGTCGAGGCACATGAAACGGGGGTTAGGTGCCCACCCACATTGTGATTAAATAAATTACAATAAGTATATCCTACGTTTTAATTTTTAACGTTTTCTATTACTAAACTCTCCTTTCAAACTATATGTATATTATTCTTGTATGCTTTTAGTAAATAATAAACAATACTGGGTGTATGAAATGGTTTAGCATCATATATTTATTATGGAAACAAAATGTAGCTTTAAAAAAAGGTAACGTTAAATATTCTCATGTTTTTTTGGGCGTAAACTTGTTGTTTATTTTTGGATATTTGTCCTTTGAAACGTAACAAGTGTTGCAGAAATGTAATTTTAATTTCTCCCTTTTCTCACTCACCTGGTGCCGCTTTATCATAATGAGGGTCGGGACGGGAGGTGATAATCTCGCACGGTCGCCGATCAACAGAAAGTGACGCGCATATTATGCTTTTCTTACCTTTTGTTAAAATTTCCTCCTGCAAAGATTTGTACTGTATATTTCAAGAGTATATATACTTTAACAATATTTGAATAAATGATTTTTTTTGAAGTGAACACTTCTTTAGCAGCGTTAGCCAGGGAAAAATATAATCGGTCGGCAAATATGCTATTCGTCTAAGTGCTGCCACTTGTGCTGCGTATAGCATTTCAACTAGTTTTTATTGCATATGACGACTTGTTTTTATTGCATAACGTGCGTATGCAGGCGACTCTTTGCCAAGCATGGCACTACATGTAATACACATTACAATATGTACAATCCGACTACGACATGTATACTCAGCGCAGTGCGAGTTATGCGGATGAATCCGCGAGTCGCTGCTAGTGTTAAATAAAAGTAAGTTTACGGCGCTTTCTTTGCGGTGTACAGGTGGGACCTCCTAATGAAGATTAATGTGATTTTGGTATAATTTAGTTAATCTATATCAATATAATAAGGCTAAAGAGTTTGTTTGTTTGTTTGAACGCATTAATCTCTAGAAATAAAGATCGGATTTGAAAAAATGTTTTTATGTATACTACCTACATTCATTAGCAAGGTTACAGGTAATATACATTATAACGCTGTTCCCCACCATGTTTCAAGCCTTGTCGTGGCGGTGGGGCTTAGTAGCCTGGGGTGAACTCCGGCGAAGCCAATTGGACCGAGGGGATCTTTGCACCCCTCTTGCAAGAAGAGGGGGCTAAAGATTAGGAGGAGGAAGCGCTCTCGGTACCCCTCTTATAAGAGGAAGCCAACTGAACTAAGAAGAGGGCTTCTCTTTTTACCCCTCGTAAAAGAAGAGGGGCAAAAGAGCAACAGGAGGAGGCGCTTTTGAGTTACACTATTTAGATTGTAGGTAAATACTTCGAATGCAGTTTTTTTACATTTACAAATGAAATTTTAATTACTTATCAAATGGCGAATGGCTTATAAGTAAGCCTAGACGTTGGCTTCCTACCAAAGATTGCGTGGACCGTGCTTTGTGATCCGGCGCGATGGCGAAGCCTGTTGGAAATTTACTTGGTTATTGAACATGGTGTTATTAAGGGGCTTGACTACCTTTACAAGAATGCTATCTTGATACACTTGTGCCGGTGTTTTGTTACCTTTTCCACAAAAATCCATATTTTTGTGCTCAGTCGCTCCTTCCCCCCCAAATGATCACTGAAATCGGATATTGCAATTTGTCGGTTAATTGTTAAGCTTTCTTAGGGCTTTGAGCATAAATACGATCATTTTTTTTTGTTAAAATGTTGTTCAATAGTACAAAAATTCTCATCCGCAAACAAAATTTTTGCGTACCGCTTCACTAGTTGTTTCGATTTTTTACCTACTCATCTTTAATTTATCAATTAAGAAATGACGAGTGCGTCTCTTATAGGCTGCACGACCTAAATCGTCTCTCAAAATACGCGACATGTTTCTAGGTGTTATCTTCATTACCCGAGATATATTTTTTAGCTTTCGGACAAGATTTCTTCGAACCCTACTGTTTTGACCACCACTTTCGTGCGAATACTACGTGAACGGCCAGACCTTCATCTGTCACAAACAGATAAAGTCTCTTTGTATCTATTAATAGCCTGGTACACAAACATTTTACTAATAACAAGAGTGTGAAGAGTTGTACAAATTGCATTTGGCTCCATATCGACTTTGTGTAATGCAATCACAGAGATCGTGTTCACTTTATTGCCCCACTCCATTTTAACATCGCAAAACGTTGTACAAATGCATTGGCGCCAAAATGAGAAAACACAATGAACAATCGCGTATAAAAAAAATGACAGATTCCAAATTCTAATGTAACTTTTTAATTTCAATTGTAACAGTATTTATGGCCAGACTAAATACAACAGGAGGCATATGATAGGATAAGGCGAATGCGTACTTTAACAAAGTATGCACTAAAAGTTCCCCCAGATTTCCTCTATCAATTGGTGAAAGTCACGTGAAAAATTTCAGTAGATTTTAAGAAAATCGATTACATGCAGACACACTTTGAGGGATTTGTTTTATATTATGGGTATATATCTATCTCATCGATTTATGGATGTCATCTATAAATATAAAGTAAATTTAAAATCCTTACTTTGAGTGCGGGGAAAGGAACCTGAGGCTATTATATCGACTCGACAACAATGCGTGCTGATCAACGGAGTCGCCAGCCTCCCCTCACCCGCTGGTCAAAGTAGCTAATGAAAGTGCCCTGTAGCTAACGGATTTGGCAATTGCTAACATCTACGAAGTTTAATGGCACCCGCGCTGGTTGTAGCTAATCGGTATTAAAGCTAGGTTCAGTAAAAATATAATATAATCATAGTGAATAATAGGAAGAAATAAAAAAGAAAGAAAAACTCCATATAGTGTGTGTCCAGGCACGTAATACTATATAAAACATAAAGTTCATCATGTTTCATGTTTTTCATGTACGTTTTTTTATTGTATTGTAGTGGCTGCGCGTTGCTGTCATTTTACGGCGGTGATATGTCATCCATGTCGTGTCGATCCAATTCTACTATAATGCAGCATGGCACTACCTCTTACTGCTACATGACGTATGTATGTTTATTGTTCTTTCACGCATGAACAAATGCATTCAGAAGACATTCGCCACATATGAATTACAATATGAAAGAAAATTAAATGTTATTACCCTGAAAAATGAATGTTTTGGTAAAGTAAATATTACACCGGAAAACCGTGGGGCAGAGCTAACAAATATATAATACTCAATATTATAAACATGATACTGATTTTATAATCTTTCGTCTTTAGACCAAACAGACGTTCAAAAGTCAGCAAACAATTTCTTTATCAAATACATAACATAAAACTTTATCTAAATCAATTATATGAACACAGATAAAAAGTATTCAGAGCTTTTATGCAGGACAAGCTTTTAGTAGCGACCTAAATGTAGAGCCACATCGTAAGAGAATGATGCATATCGTAGCGTGTACACACACAGACACATACACACACACGCACACAACCATTTACTAATGGGATAACTAGTACAGGGCATAAAAGTGTTATTTAGATTTAACAATGACTATTGATAGATATAATATATAAAATTATGTGGTACATACATACGGTGCGATGACTTCCAATTGTGATGTGGGTCATGAATAAGCTGAGGACCCCTCTCCGCTTGGTGGAACACGGGATATGAGTTCACGCGGGTACGGCCGCCCGTCGGGTGGTCGCGCGTGTTGCGTGGCTAAGTCCGTCAGGTGGGCGTGCGGTCCATTGTCTGCGGCACTGAACATGCCTCGAAAAAATCGGGCCACAAACTCACCGACAGACTCGACCCGCAGGTCTCGCGCGATTTGTCATTCCGGACGTAGCGGCCGGCTCCCGTGATTACTCGCAGGGATATGCTCTGCTGAGCTTGCAGGCACTTCCTCTGGGTGGAGGTGAGCGCGTACCATGCCGGGGCAGCGTAGATGAGTCGCGATTGGATGTACGTTTTGTATACCCGTAGTTTCGTGAGAAGTGGAAGCTCGGATGCGAGCCCTGGTCGCAGTAAGGCGCGGGCTGCCCTCGCCTGGTTAATCGCTCGATTAACCTGCGAGCCCATCCGCACCGTGCGATCAATGTTGCACCCGAGATACACGACCGGGGACCTCCAAGTCAACTCCTGGCCACTCAACTTCAACCGCCCCGGCATGTTGCGCCCCGTGCTGACAAATAGGGATGCTGTTTTCTCCTCGTTGACAGACATCCTCCATTTGAATTTGAGTTCTTGTGTGTAGAAGAATTGGAGGAGCGTCAATGTGCCTATAAGAAACCTTAACTTTTTTTTGTTGGCGCGGGGAAACGCACTTACGTGCGATCACTTGCCCTGGGTGGGGTCTAGTGTAGGGCCCGCGGTTCATTATACTGCCGAATACCGACGAAAACATCGCACTACATATCTTGCACCATAGAACAACCCTACCTTTGGGACAGTGTATTGGGGTGAGGTTCCCATTCTCGCCCCTAACCCCGTGTGCAAACAGTATTGGCGACAAACGATCCTTTTGATGGCTATCGACGTCTATAGACTTCAGCGTTATTGTCATGCACATGCTTTGCCCACATTTCCCCCTCCCCTCCAATGGGACATCGGCTACTCAGAAAGCACGTGAAACGCGACAACACACCTGTTACTTTACGACCATATCGTAAGTGCCAGAGGTACCTCCCCGAACGTACCCGCCCTATTCGCTGCAATGCAGCATGGCACTATTCTTACTAAAACTGGACGACACAAATATGAGAAGTAAAATCGATGCAACATTCCATTAGGGGAATAATCAGTATTGTAGATTTATTTTCAATCATTGTCACTTAAAACCATCGATATTACAGATAAATGGTATCATAGGTTTTTCTGCGTAACATTTCCAAAGACTTGCGTTGTTTGTTGAATCTTTAAGAAACGTAATAAAAATGTGTATTGCACTACAAGTATTGCCAATGAAATAGAGTCTCATTCAGAAGACAGTAAAGAGAGTGCGCCTAAAATATAACAAAATATAAAATAAATAATATAAACTTTATGGCACACAGTAATTTAAATTGTTTTGCTGCTATGTAATGAAAGTACAATTTGGCGACCTTTTCGCTTAAAAGTGATGTCTTCTAGGCAACAGCCACACTATGAAAGATATATTGATAATATGTAGAGTAATTGTTTCCGCCAAATCATGGGGTTGGCAGGACGTAGGTGCCACATTACTAGAACGACAGTTGACACTAGTCCCGTCCGTCGACGTCAGCGCATAGAAAGAAATAACGCCACGTTCCTGAAAATTACGGCCGGCCGCATGCGCAATTACTAATCTCGAATCATCTTATTTTAATATTTTCACTTGTCATGTATCTCCGCTCAAAACATTCAGTAAGATAGCCTCAGTGTGTGTGAGGGTTTAGTATAAAATAGCCGAGATCAGAGCTGATCTCGGCTATACCGCGTGCGTTTAGGCCACCATACCACACCTCCAGAAGACAAGGCCAGTTAACCAACTTATCATAATCAGCCCTTATACACCCATCGAGAGTGGGAATGCCATCCCCATTCCGCCCGCGCCTCCAGTAATATTTTTTAGAGACAAAAGGTTGATTAATAAATAGCAAACCTTACACAAAGAAAACCTATAAACTAATCACTTGCTAAATCGTAATAGAACAAAGTCTAATGTCGCGTCTATACTTAATAACATAAGGCAGAAGTGTTTATTTGTTTGCCTGAGCGAGGTAATCCTAAGAACTACCGGCCTGAATTGGAGAATTATTTTTGTGTTTAATATAAAAGTAATATAAATATATTACTAATAATTATAATCAGCCGGTTTATCACACCACGTTAGCCTAGCCCTGTGCTTAGTACCACAAGGACTTGTGTTACAGGCGCTACACAACGGAAATATGTTTTGTATTTTTTATAGATTTAAGATTTTTGAAAAATAACTACTTGTAAAATACATAAATAAACATCCACGACCTAGGCGGGATTCGAACCTGTGACTCTTGGCGTAACGCGTTCTGTATGCCCGCTTAGTTTACCACTGCGCCAACCATCGGGTATATTAATAATTAATTAGTTACTCCATACAGTTGCAGGATGAAATTAACGCAGAGGTGTGAATATTTACTCCATTTCTATTCAAAACTAGAACTAGAGTGATATAAAACCTGGATACATTTTCGTCAGATTTAGCCTTTGTGTTGATACGCGTTCACCTTGATCCAACCTCACGTACCCCTGGGGCCAGCGTATCACTAATTCGGAAGCATTTGATTAGAATGATAATAATGACCGTAATAATAATGACCGTAAGGTCATTATGTAATTTTTTAATGTATTTGATGTTTTGTTTTATTAATAATAATTGCCTTTTGAACTGATACTGACATGCCTGCTGTCTCCATTTATTATTCCAGAGGTTTAAAAACGTCGGTATTCTCGGAACGGCTGGTCATCATCGTCAACCCGAAGATATCTACTGCTAGACAGGGAGCGTTACAGGTTGCGGTCACAAGCGGTTTGACCAGGTCACACGTTCTCTGGGAGGCGGTCCAACACTGTACCTTCCTGTGTGGGGAAAAAAGAGTAATGGACCTGAGATGCTCTACTTTTTCCCATTCTTCGTAATGGACGTGTAGTGCACGTAAATGCGTTTCCCCGCGTCAACAAAAAGAAAAAAATGGTCCACAATTAGCCCCCCACCATGGTCCAAGCCTTGTCGTGGCGGTAGGGGTCAGTAGCCTGGGGTGCACCTAGATGAAGCCCATTGAACTGAAGAGGTGGCTGCTCTTTGTACGAGGAGTGATTGATAAGTATCCGAAACGACAAAGAAGAACTTTAATAATCTATTTAAAACAATTACAATAAAACTACTTGTACGGATTTTATCGGAGTTTATTTAATTATTTATCCAGCCCGACGTTTCAGAATTTTTACAGCAACCATGATCACGGGTGAACTGAGGACAGTTGGCTGGACAGATGTCCTGATGTACCAAGTTTTTAAAAGTATCCGAAGAATTTTATTTTTTGTTGTTCCGATTAACGCAAACTGTACTTATTATATCTTGCTGTCTTGAGGTGGTATGTTTACTTTTTGATTCGATTATGTTCACCACTGGGTCCCAAGCAGAGGGAAGAACCCAGCCATGTTCTCTATTGAAATTTGGATGTTTTTTAATCTCAATAGCCTCACGGAGCGCCCTTGGAAGGAATCGGTGTTTCCTAGTGAGGATTTGCGCTTTATCAAATCTAATGTAATTTCAGGGGCCAATTTCAGTATGCTCACAGACCGCAGATTTTGTAAACACGTCGGTGTTTCATATCGGCAATATGTTCTTTAACGCAAGTTTTTATAGATATTTTAGTTTGCCCTATATAGGAGAGTCCACAGACACAATCAAGCTTGTACACTCCTACATTTTGCAGAGGGATATGGCATTTCACTGATGCTAAGAACTGACTAACCTTCTTTGGCGGCTTAAAATAAGTTTTTATTGAAGCTCGCTTATTTATATTATAGCCAATTTTATTAGTCACCCCCTTTTAAATATGGTAATATTGAAGATAAGCGCTCGACAGTGGCTTGTTTCACTGGGCTTCTGTGGAGCAGACGGGGAACCCGAAGTTTGGCTCGCAGAACTTGCTTGACATGTTGAAGTTCGGTATCCAGGTGTTGCTTGTCACAGATACCGCGCGCTCTCTGAAGCTAAGATTTACCCACGGTAGATAACTGTGTTGGATGGTGATGAAAATTGCCGTTTAGATACCGATCAGTATGGGTATGTTTTCTATATACTGACAAGCTTCGGGTTCCCCGTCTGCTCCACAAAAGCCGTGTGAAACCAGCCACTGTCAAACTCTTACCTCAATATTACCATATTTAAAAGGGGTAACTAATAAAATTGCCTATATTCTCAAGTGAGCTTCAATAAAAACTTATTTTAAGCCGCCAAAGAAGGTTAGTCAGTTCTTACCACCAGTAAACAGCGCCAAAGACTCCGACGAGTCGTCCACTTGTTGCTGTTTTCCCTTTTAAAACGTAAAACTTTATTACCGCACGAATTTCGTTTCTTTCCATTGTTGAGAAAATTTACCGCAGAAAAAGTTCTAGGACCCCTCACACAAATCCTAATCTAATGAATTCAAATTTGGCGTCATAGTTTCGAAAAGATGATAGAGTGTAATGAGAAAATAATAAATTATGTTTACCTATCCTTTTTTAAGTTCGTTGTTTCGGCCAGTTATCAATCAGCCCTGGTACCACTCTTAAAAGAAGAGGAGACAAAAGAGCAGAATCAGGTGGCACTATAATGTGGTTTTTTTGGTACTCGGCACTATAATGTGCCGCGAGCCCCATACAGCACTGGACCCCACTTAGGGCCAGTCAAAGCTTGTAAATGCGTTTCCCCGCGTCGACAAAGAAAAAGGCTCTACAATTAGCCGGATTGGATGAGTGAAATTCCCCCAGAATGTTTTCAGCGTTATAAATTATAGAGTAAAAAGAAGCTAGCCGTATTGTAATAAAGAGGGCCACTATCTTGTTATTATTAGGTATTTTTTTTTATTTGCACTCAAGAAACTTGGCCTACTTTTGTACTTGTTTCGATTAGCATCGCTGCCATATAATATAAAAATATTTATTGAAACTAAACTAAGTCTAACTAAACGTCAACGTGGCGGACGTTGAAAAACTTTTCGTAATAACTTCCGACAATCTTTCCCTCGACACAATACAAAACGGCACTATTTTTGTAAATAGTTGGCTGTGATGTAATACAATGAAATTAGACGGCTACGACATATCCAAGTGTCAAATGTTTAATATAATGTGAACAAAGTAACAGGCAATGCCTGTAAATGTAAGTTCTTTTATGAAGCATGCATCTGCTCCTCGGAACAAAGAGCTAAGGGATTTGACAAACACGAATCAAAATGTGTACAAATATTTGATAGTTGATTGTCTTTGTGTATAGAGTCGTAACTAAAAAAGTACACTGAATCAAGTGCTACAAACTTTTTGTGTGAGGGAAATGTTGTTGCTTTTGAACACAATTTAATATACAAAATTATTACCTTCGTTTATGCGGATGTTTACGGTTAACACTTATCAAAAGACAACTCGATTGATTCCACACCGCGCACTCCAATGGCACTCTACTTAAGTTTTGTTTAAAAAGAGTTTAACAGAAAAAAACATTACTGAATGTCCTCAGCCAGAGTGGAGCTAAAAGTGTACGGCTCAAATTAGGGGGGTTGTAATTACAGGCGCAGCGGCGTGCGGTTGCGGCGCGACGGTTACGCAACCGACAAGATTGATTACGTGCCCAGTCGCAGATAAAAAACATGTCCCGACTTAAAAACGATAACAAGTGAATTTTATTACCCGCGCCGCTGCACGCCTCGCTAATGGTTAAAAATAGCTTTTATGCGAATGTTTTACTTTTGTATTTTCGAATTTTACTGTAGAACCTGGCAAGTGAGCTTTTGCCGACTACGTTTTGAGGCTATGTAACCGTTTGTGCTATTTGGCTCCTTCTAAATGAAGGTCCGGTCACATGGTAGGTGAAACGGGTACCTTCTAGAACTGAGATCAAGTTACGGAAGACGAAGTGGTGAATCGATCACCCACTGACGAATGATTTTATGAAATTAAACGTAAAAATACAGAAAAGACGTGTGCTTGACTACACTTGTTTTGTAAGAGGTACTGGCCATGCTGCATAGGAGGAGGTGGTGCCATGCACAGTGCATGACACTTCATCCACATATGCAACGGAATTGGGCCGGCACGACCGGGGGGGAGGAGTAGGCGGTGGCCCATTGGGGGGGGGTATGAAAAGGTGGGCAACGCATCGGCATAATCATGCCTATACTATAAAATAAACCATCATCATAAGCGGTCAGAAGGCGTCCATTGCTTGACATATGCCTGTCTCAAAGAGCTGATGACAACACGAAAACAAAGAACTTTAAAAACTAAAAGCGCTTTAAGCGAGTTTTTTTTCCGCGCACCACTACTTTATGAAATCCGCTACCTCCTTCTATATTTTCGGACCGATACATCTTAGGAATCTCCTAGAAAAGAGCCATTTTTTTTCTAAAAGGCCGGCACGTCGTCTGCGGGACCTCTGTTGTTGCGGATGGCTGTGGGCGTTGGTGATCACTCACTATCACGCTTGATAGAAGACATGACAGAAGAGTTCCTCGATTACCACCTATGCTAGAAAAATATTAACAGCATTTTCACACCAGCTCTCAAATTGGGTAGGCAGAGAGAACCGAGTGCTACATGTCACGATCCTTATGTATTAGTCATGTTTCCTCCACATTTATTGCTCTCTTCATACAAACACCGGTTGTAGTCTGATCATGTACAATGTATTTCTTTATGAGAGAGAGAGCAAACGAGCAGGTGGGTAGTTCCTACCGCCGTCCATAGACATTTGTAAGCAGGCGTCAAGCTAGCGCGTTGCCGGGCCTTAATGTAGTAGGTATGCTCTTTTCTTGAAGACCCTTAAGTCGTATCGGATCTGAAATACCGAGGGGGACAGCTGGTTCCACATTACAGTTGTACGCGGTAAAAAGTGACGTTTAAACCGCACTGTTGTTTATTTACAGACGTCAAAGGGATATGCGAAGAGCAGATATTGCGGGGCCCCTGCCCACAGGTGGGAGACAGTACTCCATATGCGGTCAGACCTGCCCCTTGTAAAGTTTCACCCCATGGGCTGGAACATATCTCAGCAATAAAAGATTAAAAATAAAACCAACGTGACAGAATTTAAATATTTTATTCGATTTAAATATAGATATAGTGTAAATATGTCTATATATCTCTGATACTATCACAAAATATTTGCTCGGTGCGTTGTGCAATAAGAATTCGTTGAATTAAGTAATTTGACAAACTTTTACATTACACTTTTATTATTTTAGCCTACGTGCACACATACAGGTTTTATTATATTACGCTTCCCACCGCTGCTACTGTGTTGTTATGTGCCTCCAGGTTCGACAGCGGCCACCACTTTAACAAATTTTTTTACGGGCCCCAATGAAAGGGAAATAGCAGGAGTTCGAAGTCATTCCAGTTTCCCTGCCCATTCGGAGCGGAGACAGTGCAAGATTGCAATGACTTATACAGGTAAGAGAAGAGAGTCGCAGTGGACCACAATAAAGTAGCATATAGAAGTCTATACACATACACATATACATAGTAGCCGATTAGGCCGGCACAACCCGGGAAGTACCTGTCTCTCGCAAGATCTCGCCGCAAAGTGATATATAAACACAAGTGTTTCGTGTGGCAAGTTTCCAGTGGACCGTTGAATAAGAGGAAAAAAGATTGTGGATGTTTATGGGTGTGGTGTTGGTGGTTGTTGCGCCATCAAACTCTTTTGATTATTTGCTCCCTAATGCAAAATACAGGCTCTAGGCTTTAAGCCTGCCGGTGCGGACGTGGGCTTAGGAATGTAAGTACACAGCCATCATCGGCACAGCTCGGTGTCGCTGTCCTGCATGGCGCACAGCGCGTCCGGAGCCGCCAGGAACAACTTGCCGGATGCGCACGCGCACACCTGGTACACCTTCTTGCCTCTCACGTTTTTCTGCGGCTTATCTACAAGTGACCCTTCTTTTAAGTTACTTATGATTATATTTGGAGCATCGATTTTAATCTGTAACGAAAGAAACAGTGTTATAATAATACGCTGGACAACGTTAGCACCATGATGTACTATATACTCATATATCATATATATGGTTTGCGAGAGGCCGCGGCGTCCCCCAGGTGGAAGGGTCAACGATGAAACGAAAACTGTTTTTAAACTTTGAATGTACCATTGCCATATATCCAGGTCTCCAGGTCGTAACTGATATTTTGTCCCTTTATGCTGTTAATGATAACAATGTCCGCTCCGTAAGAAGTGACAACTGAGTTCGACATATGGAAACATTTTAGTAGTGAATCGCCTCAAACGTTGTAGCTAGCTAGCATTAGCTCAGCGCATCGCATTATGTCGCTTACGCCTCTTGTGCATATTTCAAAATTATGTTCGTGAGCGAGAAGTACACTCCAGTAAGATTCGTAACTGACTCGCGCAGTTTTACAATTACTATGCTGATGTACAGCAGCATAATTACTATGCTGATGTACACCAGCATAATTACTATGCTGATGTACACCAGCATAATTACTATGCTGATGTACACCAGCATAATTACTGTACTGTTGTACACTAGCATAATTACTATGCTGATGTACATTAGCATAATTACTATGCTGTTGTACACCAGCATAGTAATTATACTGGTGTACATCAGCATAATTACTATGCTGATGCGATGACCTCCTTTTCACCTGAGCGAGAGGTACCTCCCCGGCCATGCCAGCTAAATTCTGCTGCAATGCAGCACAGAACTACCTCCTACTATGTGTGTATAAACTCACAGCCCCAACAACAGAGTCCAGTTTAATGTTGTTATGCGAGGCGATGTCTATGTCCCCCGCCCTGCTCTCTACGTATATGGACTGCGGTGCGCGGAGGTCCAATCTCCTGGTTAAAGACTCCAGTCTGAAACAAAAGCACGGGCTATAATACACTTAAACAGCATTAGTATGACGACCGGCTGGCTCAGTTGGCAAGGTGGCGGTTAGTCCGCGTGTTACGCCAGAGTTCGCAGGTTTGAATCCCGTCAAGGTCATGGATGTTTATGTATGGATAATACGTATATTCTATAATAAAAAATTTAAAAAATAGGATTTCTTAAATATATATAAATATTAAATATATTTCCATTGCCTAGTACCTGTAACACTTACTGTGTTTAAACTACTTACTGTACTTAGCACAGGTCTAGGCGGACGTCCTCACCACGGTTCATGCCTTCTCGTGGCGGTGGGGCCTAGTAGCCAGGGATGAACCCAGGCGAAGCCAATTGGACCGAGGGCGATCTTTGCATCCCTCTTATAAGAAGATGAGGCTAAAGATCAGGAGGAGGAAACCCCTCTTATAAGAAGAGATGGCACATGCCGTGGTTCTTGTGGGCATTCGGCACTATTATGTCGGATACACCACTGCACCCCGCCCAGGGCCAGTGAAGGCGCATAAATGCGTTTCCATGCATCAACAAAAAAAGGGCTAGGCTGACGTAGTGTGATAAGTCCATAGATATTATTATTATTAATATTATAGAATTCGTATTATTAATACACTAGCTGGGTCCCTCGGATTCACATGCCCAAAAAGGACCTCAAGGCAGCTGTTTAATTTTGACCATGTTTTAAAAGTATTTTTATATTATTATACGCTTTGGTCTTGTCTGTGACAAATTTTAACCAAATCATTTCAGTAATTTTTGCGCGAAACAATCACAGCATGTCCGGTGTTGGTACTCACGGACGTCCCCCGGGCACATATGCGAAACATGCACTACGACCCAGACACGCCTCAAGTGAGGCAATAGCATATACGTTCGGCTATAAACTGTCCGAACGACACTTTCAGTGTTGGGACTAATTCCAATACGATTCGCGATTTTCCCAGCTCAAATAGTTGATACCACCGTACCGGTTAGGTATTCCGAGACTACTGCGAGCTAGTTATTTCACCCGTCTGAGGGTGAAGTACTTGCCCCCCCAGTCATGTTCCTCTCCACGAGCCATTCATTTTCGTCAGCGCCGAGGCCATTTTAGTTACCGCTCGCGAGCGTCACTCGACGTCAGATTCGAGGGGCAAGAGTCCCGCGGTCTCTCTGGCCAAGATGAGAATAATTTAATTACCTACTATAAGTACATCTCACCCACCTAAGGGAGAGTGGAGGGTCGGATCACTTTTCGAACCCAAACCTAGTCTTGTCACCCGACGAGTAGTCGTAGTAATCCGATGATGCTGTACTGGTCTCCTCTTATTATTATTATATTTTATTATTATTATTATTATTAGTAGGAAGTAAAATACTTGCAATTACCTATTTATTTATTTTACTTAACAAGTATTGAAAATAACAGAACATCAATAATCGCGTACTGAAAATTCCCGTTCTACTCAAAGCTTATGAAAATAATAAGAATTAAATCATAATATGCGATATGAACAGTTTGTAATAATGATTCATGGAATTTAAAGCGCCAGCTAACAAGAAAATGTACGAACCCTGAGTTCTCGGTTCACATTTTGAAATATGCACCGAAAACTCTGTTTTACACTAACAAATATTCACGATTTAAACTTTAATCTTTTAGGGTTCCGTGCCCAAACGACCCTATTACTAAGCCGCTGTCAGTCGACTTCACGATCTCCCCATCTTGGAGCCGGGGCCGGTGGCATTGTTGCTCTGTGAGTATAAGTAGGTATTAAATCTGAATTATGACTGATCTGATAAAATTACAATCCCTAACAATAGAACTGCAGGAATTAAAAAAAAAATTGAGTTCACGCCACCAATTTGTCAGATTTATAGAATTCGTAAAATAACTTTTTTTGTTCTAAAACGACCTATCCGCTCCGGCTTTGCCCGTGAATAAATCGTACACTGAAACCTTAATCGTTAATAGCTCTATTCATACCTATAAATCGTATGAAAATCTGTTCAATGGATTTTGAGAACTGGAAAAAAGTGATCACATACAGACGGACAACTTCCGGGGACTTTCTTTTATAACATGTATAGAAAGAAGAGCAACAGT
>JAFELO010000738.1:58176-69174 GCA_017140195.1 Eumaeus atala
ACAGGCGCTTGTAGCGACTTCCGCACATGAATACCCCCCACTCCGTCCACTACAAAGGCATCAGCGAATACTCGCACCTCATCGCTTGACGCATGGAATACGCCACCGCCCTTACTGTCCCGCACGTCGAACATTCCTCCGCTGCATTCTATTCCATCCCTCTCTGGAATTGCACATAAAAAATTCAAGTTCAGTTTGAATATAGAATATACTCGTACAAGGCAACATACAAAAAACAAAACCATTCCAGCCATTGTCAGCGGCTTGTTAATAATAAAAAATGTTGTCCGAAATCTTTCATGTTTTTATTCCGCAGTTTTTTATATGTCTATTGAACGAATTTGTTATAACTTATAATAGATTTCACTTCTATGTACCGTTTTATAGACATTTATACAAACAAAATATATACATTAAACTAAATTTTAATAAATTTACCTATAGTTAGGCTAATATAAAAGAATATGGAAATCAAAGAAAGGTTTGTAAACGATATAGTTTCGATATCTTTATTTCGAAACATAAAAGTTTAGTTTTCCTATTGTTTAAAAATTAATAATTAAATTAAATGTAAGTACAAAACTATAAGATAGTGAGAACACGTAAGTTCCTAACAACTTTTTTATTGTATTAATGACGGTAATAATAATATATAATAATAATTAATGCGCTAAGGGATACAAATTAGAATTCCAAACAAATCGGTCATTAGCAATGGAAATTCAACTGAAGTGCAAATGTGTTCTTTCCCCCTCCCCCCTCCCCCCACGGGCCATCGCAAACCAGCAAGCCACACGAAAGGCGGTAACAAAGCTGTCATTTCACGGCGATATTATATGAGGGAGAGGTACCTCCCCAGCCGTGCCGCCCAATTCAGCTGCAATACAGCGTAGTATAAAGTTTAATAACTTACTTATTATCAGTTTGGCCTGCCCCTCGCCGCCCGGCTCGGAGACCAGCACAGTGAAGTTACGGTGTGAGTGCAGGGTAATGGGCGCTGATGGGGGAGAGGATATCGTGGATGCCACCAGGGTGTCCTCGACCCACGCCTGCCCCTCGAGTCGAATGCCTTCTTTTACTATTGCCATAGGGCCAATTCCTTCCTGAAAATAAACATGTTTAATTATAATTTTATTTGTTATTTACTTATAGGTACTACCCTAAATAATACAGTATTAGGTACCTTTGTTTTGACGCAATAATTTAACAAGTAGCGTAGCACAGGACACTTATATCCTACTAGCGTTGACACATACGAGGGCTGATTGATAACTGGCCGAAACGACGAACTTACAAAAAGGATAGACAAACAAAATTTACTACATTATATTCTATCATCTTTTCGAAAAAAGAACGCCAAATTTGAATTTGTTCGAACTGACAGAATTTGTGTGAGCCCCCTCACCTAGAACTTTCTCTGCCGTAAATTTTCTCAACAATGGAAAGAAACGAAATTCGTGCGGTGATAAAGTTTTACATTTTAAACGGGAAAACAGCAACCCAGATTAAAGTCAAGCTAGACTGTGTTTCGGTAAAACTGCTCCTGCATTGAGTATTCACACCTGGGTAATTAATTTTAAACGTGGGAGACAGAGCCGCGAATACACCAACAGGTGTGGCCGTCCAAATGAGATCACGAATCCGTGACGACATGGCCAAAATGATCGGCACTTAAAGTTGTAGCAGATAGCAGGGAAGGTAAGCATTTCCTCTGAACGCGTCTATATCATTTTACACCAACATTTGCGAATGAAAAAGCTTTGCGCGCGATGGGTGCGGCATTTTTTCACTGTGAACCAAAAGCAACGTCGAGTGCACGATTCGTCGGACAGTTCTGTTTGGCGCTGTTTAAGCGTGATACTAACGAGTTTTTGCGGCGTTATGTGACGGTAGATGAAACATGGATACATCATTATACTCCTGAAACAAAGGAACAAACTAAGCAGTGGACTGAGAGCGGAAAACCTCTGTCGAAAAAAGCAAAAACGGTTTTGTCGGCGGGCAAAGTGATGGCGACTGTTTTTTGGGATGCTCGAGGGATTATTTTAGTGGATTACTCGCAAGGAGGAAAAACAATAAATGGAGCGCAAGCTCAAAAGTATTTTGTAGGGTTAGAGAAAAAAAGCGCTGTATGCATCGCATATGCTATATGCATCGAGGTAGAAGGAAACTACGTTGAAAAATAAATTTGTTTTAAAAGAAGAAGAACGAGATTGACATAACAACATCATCCACGGCGACCTCTATAGCCTTATGGTATGTCTGTAGCGAACAGGTTAGATTTTTTACAAAGATTGGCCAATCACAGGTTATAACGTGCTGGTATTATACGGCACAAAATGATTTACCCCAAAATTGGTGGTACATAATAACCATACAGCTTCAGTAAGAGACAGTGCCAAGCTGTATTGCAGCCGGATTGGGCCGGCACTATTGGGGTGGGGTGGGAGGCGCTACATGATAACATAAGTGACAGCTTTACTGTTTCGTTTCGTGCGGTTTGTGAGTAGGAGGTGGCCGATTCGAGGAAGTAAGGAGGACAATACATCTGCATAGCATTTATGCGGATAGTTATGGGCGTTGGTGCTCACCAAGACCCCTGAAATTTGCCCCCCAATAATTAACAAAAAACTTACCTTAGTAAGCTTCAATGTACTGATAATCCATAGGGTCAATGCTATGTTTAAAAATACTAGAACCATTAGAAATAGTAGTATGCAGTACAGTATGTTCCGACGCCAGCCCCTCGTGACCCACACTGGCAGACAAGCAGGAGTCGCAGGGGCCGGGGCAGACTCTGTTGTGGGAGTACAGCCCCAGCCGTGCACCTTGTCCACAGCAGGATCATCAACCTTCATTGTACCGGTGATCCTGGATCCAGTAGGAGCAATTCTAAAAACAATAATTTTATTATGAGATTAGTTAGTGCCGCTGCATTGCGGCAGGATTGGATGGGTATAATTCCCCGGTACCAAGACACCGCCGTAAAGCGAGAGCTGTCCCGTTTCGTGCTGTTTGTGGGTAGCAATTGGCCCATTGGATTGGAGAAGGAAAGGCGAGCAAATGCATCACAATAATGCGGATGTATATGGGCGTCGATTTTCGTCAACAGGTTCCGGTTTTACTTTTGCCCCGGCGATATTGTCCCGGATATATGCCACCGTTGTAAAGTGACAGCTGTCGCATTTCTGCATAGATGGAGGTGGCCTTTGTCGAGTCTATACTGGCTGGGACGAAGCTGATATATGCGACCGCCTGGGTATCACTTGCTGCGACAAATGCCAACAAAATGGACTCCCGGAGAAATACTGTAGAACAACCGAAATGGTATGCGGAGATACGGGACATCGTAGAGCCGAATGTCAGTCACAAAGTGAGCGCTGCGCTACCTGCAAGCACAAAGAGGCAGCGCATATATATATGCGGAACAACAGGCAGTCAACATGACTCAATATGGATATAGAGGGAACATTATTTTGATAGGACAGCTCAATCTTCAGGGATCAGAGGCTTGGTAGCAGCTCAGATGTGGTACTTCTGAGCTGCTTGTTATTGCCGGTGAAATGAACTTAGATTTCGTTACAGTATGCAACTTCGGGCATAACAGGACTGATTCAGTGTGGAGCCACTCCGAAAGTTGGAATTCTGATCAATAATGACAAGATTGCATTTACGCTGCCACATTGCACTGTCATGTATATCGATTACCAAGATTCCTGCATATACATAATATCAGCATACTTTCAGTATGGACGTGACATAGCGCGACATCTCGAACGCTTATGTTACGTTCTGGATCACCTAACTGGAAAGCCTATATTTATTGGCGTAGACTGCAATGTGTATTCACCCCTCTGGTTTTGTGAACGTTTTCAATACTCGGGGCGAGGGCGAGACACAGAGAATAGGAAGACCTAAATGGAGCAGAGGTTTATTCATTCACAACAAGCAAGGTCGGCCTCCAACGCTCAACGGACCAAGTGATTATTCTAATGTGGATTTGAATCTCATGACAAGAGGAGTACCGTTATCAGAGTGGCGCGTAAGCAACAATCAGCTAGTTACATATCAGCGTATCAAGACCAATGTCGACAGAAGAACCATCGCTTTGACCAGCCTTTCGCGGGATGGGGGTAGATTGGGCCTACTTTTGAACGGTGCTATATTTGCGAATGGGTAAACTGGACTGCAGGAAATCATCAAATGAACTTGCCAAGCAGTTTAGTGAAATCCTTACGAAAACTGCCAAAGACACCTCGGATATAGTAAGGATGAAAGGGAAGCCAGCGTCAAACACGTCCGTCTAAGTCGAAAGCAACAGGAATGTCACTCACTCTATCTCTTTTATAATTCATTTCTCACAGCGCCACGCGCATTTGAGATTACATAGAGAGAGTTTAATGCAATCTCATCTTCCTTCTCTATTAACCAAGACAAACACTCATAGGCTTGCGAAAGACTTTCCTTCTCTATTTATATTATGTAGCGGGTCGGTATTAAAAGCGCTATATGTTCGCAAAATGTCCACGGATTTGACGACTATACATCTATTCATCAAAACCTCAATGACGTCACATACAAATTTGGACAAAAGACATAATGGTCTATAATTAAACTGATTGGCATGAATATCCTAATCAATTTCCATTTAATTATTGCGTATTTTTATCATTTAATTATTTAAACTTACCTTTGTATAACCTTTTTCAATAAAGACGAAGTACATCATTAGACTTATTTAGATAAGTTATTAATAATATATAATATAACAGGTAGACATAACAAGCAAAAAGAGAGTCAAAATTATGTACTTAGTATCGACAAAAGAACACGTTTCAACAGTAGAATTTATGTCTGTTTATTTGATTGCGCATCTCATGAATATGGCTAAATAGATTTAGATACAAACTTTACTATTCTGTCGAAAAAATCCCCGGTGGGATTGCAGGCTATGAAATAAATGAAACTGCGGGACACAACTAGTAGGAATTATAAGTGTCCTGACTGACTGCTGAAACGACTGAACCTATGATTCTGACGATGATGGCTCTAATCTAGCCAGGCTCTAAGAAGTCGGCTTCGAATAAGACAAGATTTTTGAACATTTAAAGCTAATTTTTATGAATATATATATATATATAGAAAAATACCAAAATACCAAAGTTAAAGTAGTCTTCAATTTCCAACGTGTGCCTCAGTATTAAAAATAATGAACATATAAGTTGCAGAGAATACAAAAGAATAAAAAAGACATACAAAAGAGTTCCCTGTTTCCAGGTCGTGATAATTTAAGTTAAGTCTAGCAAAAATTGTGCACAGCTAGTTTAAGCCTGACTAGACCACAAATAGTAACTTATGCAAAATCGATAGAACGGAACGTTGAAATCGTGAACATGTAGTGTCTGGAGACTGCCGCATAAACAGAACGTATTTGTTGAAATACCTACATTTTGTATGCGGTTGACAAATGCTAAAGTGGGTGCTGGGAAATTTAAAATGACATTGAAGTTCGGCGGCGAAAGATGTATTAGGTATAATTTTTTATTTATTATGCTTGCGTATAATGGAAAATATTTACTTCTATAATATCGATTTATGAAATAGAAGATACAACTATTCCATACTGAACCGTCATTCTAAAGAGTCCGAGATTGTACTTTTTTTACATGCTTTCACAAAGCAGATTCTATTTGAAGGAAGTGTATTATTCGAACATACTTTTTTTGGAAAGCCAACCTTACGTACAACATTTAAAGTTGTTTTTCCAAAGTGTATAACTTGACATGAGCACAACTTTCATACGGACGCTTATGCGACGCTGACTGATCTTGTATTCTTGTAAATCGTCGTTCTAGAATCAATATTATAATGAAACGGATTTAAGGAAGTTACCATTAGAATCCTACATTTTATATTACACCTAATAAGTGATAGAATTCTTTCAAACGCGTTTGAAATACATATGAAACGTCGACAATAATAAAATATGTAAAAAACATACAAAAAACCGTGTACGTTGCTAAAGTTGTTGACAAGGTTGCACTACATATAGGCATTTTTCGGGTGTATCCGAGCAAAGCCGGGGCGGAATACGACAGTTGGATATAAATGCGAAAGTATATTATGTACTTAAAAATTACCGGTTGCTTCGTTTTTATTTCCAGTTCTGTTAAAACATGCAATATAGTTAATTATTTGTTAAATCTTTAACAAATAATTAACTCCATTAAAGCGTATCAAAGTACAAGAATTACGAACCAATTTCCAGTCACTTTGCAAAAACAAAGAACAACCAAATCAACAATCCGATAAAGCCAGTACTAATGAACAGGCAGCGGGCGAACAGTGAACACTAATGAATACCTGAAACATAGACTTTTCCCGAAATTCCTACTTAAGTGCCGCTGTCGTTAATAAGATCCCAGCATTACTTATCACTTTTTCCGTACTTTTCTGAAAGACAAAGCGTTGTTTTGCATCGTATTCCTTTATTTCCCAATATCTCGTGAGCTCACCACTCGCCCCTCACGTGAATGGGGAGGGGAGCACGTTCACACCAGCGCCTAGGACATTTTAGCTGTCACGCGCGAGCCACTCCCAACATCAGAGTCAGGATTGCAGAGCCCTCGGTCCATCTGGTCGTGATAATAATAGTTATATTTGCAATTAAATCTCATATAGGGATATATCTGCGAGAGGGGGCGGGGTCGGTCCGCCTTTCAACCCCAAACCTAGTCTTGTCGCCCAACGAGCAATTATTGCAATCAAATGACTCTGTATTAGGGTTCAGGCCAAAACGCTTCGTGCAACAGGAAGTATGTAGAGATGAAGGTATGACGACCGGCTGGCTCAGTTGGAAAAAAAATCTTAAATATATAATATTTCTTAAATCTATAGAAATATTAAATGTATTTCCGTTGTCTAGTACCTGTAACACAAGTCCTTACGGTACTTAATACAGGGCTAGGCTGACGTGGTGTGAGAAGTCCACAGATATTGTTATTATTATTATAGAGACGTAGAGGTAATATAGATAGAGAAGGCAAGCAATAGGCAGGCCTATGACGGCGAGTCTCCGCGTCGGTTTATAGAGAAGGTAGATGAGAATGCATTACTATCTTTGTCTATCTAATCTCACATGCGCATATCACAGAGATAAATTAATGAGAAAGAGAGATAGAGTGAGCAAAATTTGCTGCCTCTTTCGACTTATACGGACGCGTTTTAAGCTGTCTTCCCTCCTCTATCTATATTCTCTCTATGTCTAAACGCAATAGAATTGCACAGAGAATACATACTGAAGATGAAAACCACGTGAGTAGAATTTGTGATGTGTAGCTGGCGTATATTACGTTCACACTAGCTAACGTACAGCAGTTTGATTTCTCGAGTAAACAAGGAATTTCTTATATTAGTGAAGCGTTATTTCTTTTATATTCCTTCGTTCGTTTGAGGTAAATGAAATAAATGGAAATGACTTGATGTCCACAGGTATAACCAGTTGACATCATTTTACTAAGTTGGATTCTCTCTTCCAAACTCTACGTACGAAACAGCATAACACGTCACATTCACTGCCACGCGGTAAGCTCTATGATATGTATGGAAAATCAATTTACTATTTAAGCGAAATAAATCTATATATATATATATATAAAGAGGCCCACGTCCAGCAGTGGACCGATAAGGGCTGATAATGATGACGATGATGATATAGAAATAACATTGAAGTGTCTTTTTTATAGTGTAGGGGATAAACGAGAAATCGAAGCCCTTCTATGGCTACCGACGCCCATGAACTTCACCATAATTATTATGCGTTGCTCTCCTTTAATGATTTTCTCCTCCTCCCCCCCAATGGACCTTCGACTCCTCACAATCCGCACGAAATGTGACACTTTACGGCGGCATCAAGTGAGCGCGAGGTACCCCGGTCGTGCCTGCCCAATTCCGCCGCAATGCAGCATGGCACTGCCTCTTACAATCTGTGATTTCAAAATAACTAGGCTTTGTGATTCAATAAACTATTATTATGAACATTCCTACATTATTACTCAAAGAGTTGCAGTGTGCTAGTTTTATGATACTACTACACTAATCAATCTTATTTTAAGTTTCTCTGTCTGTCATTGTGCTTGTACGCGGTAATATCTGGTATAGCTAGTCCGATTTTGGTGGAACCGAAAGAAGGGGAGTTTACGGGACATAGGCTACATCTTTTTCTGAAACTAGCAATACTGCTCGTATTCACGGGCGAAGCTGAGGTGGATCGCTAGTTTTAATATAAATTAATTCAGACAAATCGAAATTTGTCTATACCAATGACCGATATTCTATTTTCATTCTGTCCGTTCTATTTGCTCTCCGCATACTTAATTTTCCACTATCTCTATCTCTTTTTATAGGAAGTCTTTATAATTTTCTACTAGAATTGTCACATTGCAACCAATAGTGAGAAGTAGTTACTGCTTGTAGCCGAATTGGGCCGGCACGGCTGGGACGGCACCGCTTGTATGTAATACAGTCTATGGAGGCGAGGAGAAAACAAGGACAATCAGAGGGGCGTTCGTATCATTAAAAGGCTATAAACAAAAATACATTTATTCATTTCTTTTAATTTGCAATTTTCATGGTGTATGGCCCCGTGTAGGGATGGCGTTTCACATGTTGCAAGTTGGGCGAAAGATGTTAAAGAATGAAGGAATCTTATGCCACATTATGTCTATACGTCGGCTGCCACCAGGTGAACTGGCTGCACATTGGTTTCCAATGAATTTAAGGAAATACTTTTAGTAGGATTCCGTGACCAAAGTGTAAGTACGGAAACCCGTCACTAAGACACCGATGCCCGCCTGCCTGTTGGTTGTATCTCATGAACCGTGATAGCTAGACAGTTGAAATTAGTTTTATTTGACATATGATCCATTTCTATTACCGCTATATCAACAAATACGGAACAGATAATTAATTAATTATTTTGTAGACACACTGACGTTTTTAGTAGACAGCGGCGTCACGGCAGACGAATGTCTACGTAATATTGTGATAACACACTGTTTTGTATTCATTGCTCGTTCAAAGAGGACGACAGCAATCAGCAGTAGACCAATGATGTTGTTGATGGTGATAATGGAGTACTCTTCTATGAGATACTATAGTTTACACCTGGACATCTAAGATTTGTTTTGCTCACGCCTGCCACGCTGAGCCATCTTGGTTAGAAGTAAGACCTTTCTTATCATAGGGGACAAACGAAAAATTGGAGCCGTTCGATGACTATCAACGTCCATATACATCCGCACTGTCGTCATGCAGATACGTTGCCCCCTTTCCTCCTCCAATGGACAACCGGCATCTCGCAAGTTGTTCGAAACGCCATAGCATAGGTGTCACTTCACGGCGGTGTCATGTGAGTGAGACCACCTTCCCGGTAATGCCGACCCAATTCCGTTTCAATGCACCATGTCTCTGCCTCTTACTAATTTGTGTTTGTTTGAATAGAATAATTAGGTGTTACGTATAGACCTAATTATTCTATTCACATAATTTCACACTTTAAAATGAATTATCATCGATTCCCTTAATGGAAAGAATTGAAAGAAATGTATCTATGACGTCATAAGTTTCACTATGTTAGGAATGTAGTCACTAATACTTCAAGATACTAAAACGTCATAGATATATGTTATATATGAAGAATGGATTTACCTATGTACGGTGTCCGTTCCAGCCCTTTGTTGCAGCACTTCACGTCAACACAAAAGACAGGACTTCAGAGGTGAATAACCACGCTTTTTCAATGATCGATAATTTTCAAACATGCTTTTAATAATAAAGACTCAACCGTTAACCTCTCAGTCCCATATGTAACTGAGGCTTACTTCCATCTTCATTAACTACGTGAAAAACAACAAAGTTCCAGTTGTCCGCGTTTAAAAATAAACAAGTAAATAAACACAAACGTAAAATCCTGTACAGCTTTTAACCCAATTAACGCGTACCTATATCGCGCTCAGATTGAATAGCGACAGGTTTTATACAGTGCAAGCGGCTACACCGGGCGGCTTATGTGACGGAGACTAGATAAATTCATAGGTGCTTAAAGTAACACTCGAAATATCTGACGTGAAGCGAGGTAAGGCGGACGTGCTCCAGAATATAATATCAGACGGCCGAGTGCACTGTGCGACTCCCGCGCGGGGCAGCTCCACGCCACTGGCCTTCGTCATAAACGATATAATGCTAAAATAGAATACGAACGGATATCGTTTTGCTTTTCGCGTCAATAAAATACGATAGTTATGTATCTGTTCTATTTCGTGAAATACTGTATTCGATTCTGTGATTTAAAAATATAATTTCCACGACATATTTTAAAGCGCAATTCGAATTAAGAACATATTCGGAGTGCTTTCAGTGATTTAATTTAAATTGCGTTTAGTAATCATATGTTATTGAGCTGAAAAATGTTCACATATTTATGCGCGACACTCGAGTTTTTTTATTATCCCCCGGTAATGTTTTTCAGGAGAACCACGCGACGCTGTGTTTCAGATGCGACTGGAAGCTGGTTGCGCGAGCGACGGAATTTCTGAACGTACCTCGTTTTCAAGTGGTGCATTTTTAATCAAGCGCCTGTCTCGCGCGGGACATAACTCGGATATGTTCTAGATACAGCTGTGTCCCTGTTTATTATGAATTCAAGTTAACGTTATCATTAACTGACACCTGGGTTATTCGTTCATTATTTACAAGGACCTCAACACGATAACGACATTGACCCACGGAAAAGTCAATTAATATGTTCGAGGGTTTAAACTTTTTAAGAACATTACGACTCATGTGTGATTTTATTTCAAACTAGCGACCTGTCCCGGCTTCGCGCGGGAGGCGTTCCGATTTTTTGGTGATAAACATATGTTACTTAGGATATAGAAGATGGAACTTCCTGGTTCTGAAACATTTTCAAAAAGTGGTACAGTCATTCTTCAGTTTATC
>JAFELO010000738.1:69267-95526 GCA_017140195.1 Eumaeus atala
GCTAACGCGATAAGTCCACAGATATTATATATTATATATTGCAATGTCACGCCATTGATGTCTCCACTAATTTTAAATTAGTAATATAATAGATTTCTTGGTCTAAAAACAAACCGGGACGTCTCTATAATACTCTACGTTGTTTCAGAATAAACAGAGCATAAGCAACATACATGTTAAGTTATACCTATATTAAACCAGTGATCCGCCCCGACTTCACCTGTGAATAAACTGGGACATGGAACCGCTCTATGTTTGGGTGGAAACAGCATAAAAATCCTTTCCGTAGATTGAGAAAAAATGATGAGACATTGTTTTATAATATGTCATGATATAGAATAGAATATACTTTTGTGTTGGACCTTTTTTTCGAAATGGCGAAGGAATGAAAGGAAGTAAAACATAAAAGAGCGCTCATGCGACAACCCATATTTTTTACATATTTCAGCATCCTACAGGTGTTGGATATATGAGAAAGACAACTAAGAACAATGTTTTTCAATTTAGTAATTTGAAAAAAATATTAATTAGTTGTCTTCTTCCTGTATCCAGCACCTGTAGGACGCAGTATTTTATTCTATATTTTTACATATTTTTCACCTTCGTATTTGGACTAAATTAGGAACTAAAAATTTGTTTGTTGTACTCATACTTATATGTCACATGACATGTGTGTGCCAAATTTCATACAAATTCGTTCGTAATTCCAAATTTCATACAAATTATTTCGTAATTGAGCGTGAAAAAGTAGCAAATATTTTGTTCGGAAGGATACAACTGGTACTGATGTCATTGATTTTGCATAAGCTACAGCAGTTTGGACACGGACTAGCGATTATTGTTCTGTCTACTGTTTTATGAAGAAGATAGGGGGACAGACCTCCCTCTTTTTATATGAATATGAAGAGAAGAAATACACCGGAATCTTTTTTTGAGCATACCCTATATTGATTTAGTTTTAGGACCAAGGGGAAAGCGGCTCCCCTCCCCACTCTGGTGGGGCGGTGGATAAGAAAAAACATACGTACAAACTTTTTATAATATTAGGACGGATTGTCACTTTTAGTGCGTTTTAAGAGTGTCCGTAAGAAATTATGACGTGACAGTAGGATTAGGAGGCAGAACTTCTGCATATTCTTGGGTTATGCGGATGTCTATGGGCGCCGATATTCAAATAATCAAGTGAGCTAAATGCTCATAGCTTAGCAACAAATAATTAAGCATAAAAGATACTTGTAGCTGCAACTTTATTGCGAGAAGGCGTGATAATTTAATACCCGAGGAAATATAATAACGTGACGTGGATAGTGGATGCAATTTACTAAATTAAAATCCCCTGCATGGGATATGACTAGTTTTATGTCGCCTATTAACAGCTGACGTAGCGCGAGTTTGGTACAGGCTAAAAATATTTCGTTCGTTGTATTTCACTGTCATTGTTGACCCGCTGGCTCGTTCTCATAAAACTTCAAATGTAACTCTGTATTTAGCTAAACTATATGAGTGTAATAAATAAACATTGCCTACCGACTAGCGCATTGGTATCGTAAGCGGGTATGCCACGCAAGTTACGACAGAGGTCAAATGTAAGTATGTAACATTAGTTTTATATGTACTTTTTCTATAATACAAACCTTGAATATATATGCAATTTCTGTACTGTTTACCTGATGATGATAACTCAAAACAGGTCGTAAATGTAAATTGAAAAATAAATAACTGTGGAAATAGTAGTTTATTTATTCAAGTGTTATATAAAATTTCATAAAATAATAGAAAGTAAACATGACTCGTCAACTTACATTATCAACCGCTGTAGCTAGACACGTAGACAAGCCAGACCTGTAAGAGTACTTACAGTGCTTAGCAAAGAGTTAGGTTAAACTGATGCCACGGTGTCCTGTTGTTAAAAGATCCGAGACACTACACCGCGGCGGCCGAATGTTTCTACGCTAGTGGTTTCACGGTAGTGGTATACGGAGTGTCGATGCGTAATTCATTTTCGACCTGCCCGGCCACGCTAACGCCCCTGTTGTCACGGTTGTTCCACGGTTTGGTATCGATACTGTCATACTTGGTCCATTGGAGAGGTACTTGGAGTGACACAGTCCCTGGCAGTACGACCGGGGTAGCACACTGTTTTCTCGCTGTAATAGCTACGTTGTCGCGCGTTGTGGAGTTTCATCATAGCACCCCGACGGATAAACAGTTCCATAAAGAGACACACTTAAACACAGTGGTCCCGCGCCAAAGAGCAACCCCACCAAATTGGCACAGTAATAATGTCCTCCTCCTACTCTTTATAGCCCTTTGCTTATTCAAAGAGCAGCCCCCTTATTTTAATTGATTTTGCTACTACCCTACCTACTCAGCCTCACCGCCACAAGGCTTGCATTACTACAATGTTTTTTTTGTATGTAATTTACATTCTAATCCTCCTTGGGTGTGTTTCGTGCCATTTCTGAGCTGCCGGTCGCCCATTGGAGAGGAGGATGAATGAAGGGCAACGAATGTATACATAAAAATTATGCAAATATTTATGGGAGTCGGCTATAGAGGGCTCTGGCTGGGCCAATTTCAATAATATACTTCGAACATAAAAGGCTGTGTACGTATGTTCTGTCTCTTCTTGTCTGGAAGAGACCGCTTGTAGCGGTAAGAACGTCTTTTTGTGTCTACGCCTATTTCTAAGTTCTACAAAATATATTGTAAAATACATGGTGCAGAATTAATTGTTTTTATTATTATTATATTTAAAACGTGATCTTAAACCGTTTTGAAAATTATTCAAGTCGACATGATGACTTTTACTTCCCAGTAACGAGGCACTAAATGCCGCAGCGAAGTGCATAACGGCGGTGAAAGGGTGCTTTGCATGACAAAGCTTGGGGTCACGAAATCTAAACAGTAAACAAGGATACTCTAGCTATTGCAAAATATTGTAGTCACATTACATTTGTGAGAGTGATGCTGCTTGCAGTCACGGGTTTCGTAGCATTATCTACAAAATGACACAAGCACGTTGTTGTATGGGAACCACTTATGTAATCTCTTTATTCTGTTTTTTAGTATTTCTTGTTATAGCGACAATAACAATGTCGTCCTAGCCGAATTTCGGCCACGGCAGCCATCTCCATAGAAAATAGCCAACTGCGCAGCACTTATTATAGTGCTCAAGTGTGTGCGCAAGCGCAAGTGTAGTCATTGTTCGTACAATTCCTATGGAACGGGCATTCCGACACGGCCAGAGAGAACTCAGGCGCAGGACTGACGGCTTTACGTGTAGTCCAAGACACGAGGGTGTAACACCGCCAACTTACCGACTCTGGACTGCTATTAGAAACTGAAAAATCCCAAGCAAAACACTTTGGTGTGACCCGGGACTCGAACCCAGGACATCACGACTGTGGTTGATCACGCTTACCATTAGGCCACGAGGCAGCTGTAGCGACAAGTGTCATCACGGTTTATGAGGCACAACCTGGTGACAGGCGGACTGGTCTTAGTAGTAGGGTCCTATTTTTATAGGCTGTGACTGGCCATTTGTTATATTATACTAACGATCTTTTAACGAACTAACGTTCTCTTATAATATACTAACGATCCGCCCCAGCTTCGCTCAAAAATAAATTGTTGCCTTAACAAATTATACATTAAAAATATCCTCGGAAATCGCTCTATTCATTGTTGACAGCCGTATGACAATCCGTTTAGTAGATTCTGAGAAATAGATTAAATATAGGCAGACAGCCCTTGGGGACTTTGGTTTTTAACATAGATATATAGATGAAAAGAACATAAACTAACACAGATTTTGGGTTAGTAATAATTTAAACCCATAAGCATAGCCAGAGGAAATGCAGACGCGTAGCGAAACTTCGCCGCTTCTTCACAATGGGCTATTCAGTTCCTACAAACACTCTCCCTCAGCTCCTAAAAACTCGACAGCAGAACCGTTTACAATGTGTGAACAAAATGTACATCATTGATTATGCCGGTCCGGTTTATCTGCAATGCAGCAACGACTACTACATACTAGACCACTGGTATTTGGAAAGCCTTTAATTAAATAGAAGTAAGTCCGGTTTCGCAGGTAACTATTAAACTGTCACCAAAGTAGTATCCTAACTCTCAATGACCACATAAATGCTTCTAACCTGTAAAACATAAACTTGTAGTTTATTTGCCACTTAAGTCCCCAATATGCTAACAGGTACTGTAATGATGTATCAGTAAAGCCTCAAAATTTCAAGTTTACACTTTTATTAATTTCAGTTCTCAGGCAGAGTTATTTATTAATTTCGGCTCATACATACATATATTTATTAATTCCAGCTCCTGAACAGAGATATTTATTATTTGCAGCTCATAGCAGAGCTATTTAGTTATTACAGCTCGTAGACAGAGCCATTTATTAATTACAGCTTATACACGGAGCCATTTATTAATTACAAATCATGGGCAAAGCTTTTTATTAATTGCAGGTTATAGGCAGAGCTGTTTACAAGTTACAGCTTATGGACAGAGGTATTTATTAATTTCAGCTCTTAGACAGAGCTATTTATTAATTTCAGCTCATAGACAGAGCTACTTATTAATGGCAGTTCATAGACACAGCCATTTATTAATTACAGTTCATAGGCAGAGATATTTATTAACAACAGCATATATACAGAGCTGACTGCTAACCGACTAATGTCTCGACACAAAATCGCACTTGCTTCCTCTACATAATTAACTAATCTAGTTATATCGAGCTTGAACACACTAATGGTATGCTTTGCGTGCATCATTTTCAATATTTACATTTTGAACCTTTTGAGGAGACTTCAAAATTAAACCAAGAATTTCAAATATTTTTCTTATCATCAAAATGTAAAATAAAATTGTCTCGTGCGATACACGATTTACCCCGATTACAGGGAGTGCTCAAATGTGTTTCTCGCTTAATTCAGGCAGTGTTGCCACTCGATCCTGTTTTAGGAAACAATCCCCCGTGATCCACCGCGTGATGCTGCATAATGTCGCCGTTGCCCCTCGGTCTTGCCAATACACTAACGACAAAACGGGGAATATATTTTACGCTTTTTTTTAGAACATTCTTTAGAACGTATCTGGTATTTATTTCATGTTGTATAATATCTCACTCAGTACTTAGATTTGGAATTAATAGATGCAAGCATGCAACCATGCGTATTAGATTTTGGCTATGATTTATTATAAATTATATAACCGAATTTCGGCATCGGCGGCAATCTCTATTGATACGAACGAACTGCACAGGACATATTATAGTGCACAAGTGTGTGTACAGGCACAAATTCACTCAATATTCTCTCATCCTCCTATTCCGGCCGGTCGTGTCGGACTACCGGGATGGTAGACCGGCGCAGGATCGACAGCTTAAAGTTCATTTAGAGGCACGCGGGTATAATACCGCCAACTTCAGGAAGTTTCGATGACTATACGAGCCCATAAATACTTTCATAATACTTACGCAGATAAGTTGCCCTTCTTTCATCCATTCTAATGGGCCAACGCTAAATATGAAGTGTCATAACGAAAGGAAAAATTACGTAAAAAGAATAGTGGGATTCATTCAGATATCCACAATCTCTAAACAAATTCAGGTGTTTCATCAGAAAACAAATAATTCTAATTATCTATTAAATACACGGTTTAAACAACAACAACAAGACACTTTCACGCCTAATGGGGTAGGTAGTGAGAATGTAATGGTTTAAATAATGGGCTAAATATAATAACAGGGAACGTACAATATAAAGGCACAACATCCAAGTCTTTTTAAGTTTTATTTGAGAAACACAATAATTTATGGTCATACATAACATTCTGTCTCCGTATTTGGATAATTTTAAATAAGTATTGATATTCAATACGATCGTTTTTCGGGTAGCACTTCTACTACTTGAAGTAAGCATTGAAAAATTTTTGTTATACATCGTATGTTTTTACTTTTCTATCCTTTGTATGTACATGTAACGATCGTTTGGTGCAGTGTATTGTTTTTCAAAAATAAATTATCATCTATTTAATATTTATCAAAAATGTGTGAATAACCAAATGTGAGAAAATATTCGACGATGGGTTGGTACTAAATAAAATCATTTAGAGATAGAACGAAACCGCAACGAGGCGCGACGTTGCGTTCGAAGCCCAAGTTCCATCATACCTGCGTCACTTGAAAATTGAAAAACTTTTGCAATGCCTTTCTTATGGAAATAGTTCGTGTTCACGTTTGAGTGAGTTGTCATTGTGAGGATTCAGCGCTGCAGTCTCCTTGAAATAATACTTTAGGTGTCCGACTATTAGGGTGAATGACTACAAGTACTTTTACAGCGAGCTTTTAAATTGACTACGATTATTCTAATAAAAAGCTTAAGAGTCTGTTGTTTGTTTGTTTTGAACTTGTTAACCTCACGTATTAGAAAGTATTTTAATTCAGTAATCCTTCACAATATTGGTCCAGTTTAGAAAATACTTTCAGTGTTAGATAGCCACCACCGGAGAAGGCTATATACAGGCTGTCGATACTTCTCCATCATTCATAGACGTAAAATGTAAATGAAGCCCTGTGGTTCGGTGGAGGGACGACTTAAAGTAGATGGCGTATGGCGGGTGGCGGATGGATGGGATTGGATCGGAAAGGTTCGCTCTTTGTGCCCCTCTTATAAGTAGAGGAGGCACATTTGCGCACGGGGCAAAGGGTGAAAATGGGAACCTCACCCCATTGCACTGTCCCAAAGTTGGTAGTTGGTGGGGTTATCCTGTAGTGCGGGACAACCCCATCCGTGGAGATAGAGTCGGCCCCCTAGGGGGCTGGCTAGCCGTCGAGGTGCCCTGATGAGTTCTTATTACGCGGCACCTTAATAATGGCGGCACCGATGGCACTCGCAGTGATTTTTGCGAGTTTTCGATACTATAATGTGTCCGCGTCATCAGACTTTTTTCTGATCCTACCATCAACAGTGGACAGCTATGGGCTGATTACAGAAAACCTAAAATGTTGTAGTTGGCATAGTAAAAAATAAGTATAAGAGTATATAAGATAACGAACAAGACGCAAATGGACTAAACCGTAGTCTGGATGTGGTGTGCGTCTGGCGCGTCACAATCGATGACGCGTCTGCCCTCTTATCAGTGGCCCGAGCGTCATTGCTAATGTCATATGGAGGCATTCAGTAATTTGTACGATTATTTATTTCATTAATAATTATAAATTATTATTAATTAATTAATGTAGTGATGAAAATGACTCACCTGTCAGGATGTGTTACACCACACGATGATACGATGTCTAAGTGTGCGGGTTACGCGGATGAAACCGCAGGGCGCTGCTGGTCGCTATTTAATATTATTATTATATTATAAAGCTAACGAGTGTGTTTGTTTGTTTTAACGAGCGAATCGGAGCCTTTTTACGACGACTGACGACCATGAACATCCACATAATTATGCTTTGAAAATGGGCCACCAGCTACTAACAAACCGCCCAAAACGCGACACTGAAGATGTCACTTTACAGCGGTATTTTGGGAGCGAGAGGTACCTCCCCGACCGTGCCGACCCAATTCCTTAGCATAAGACGATGTAGTGTCAAACAATATGCATGACACTACCTCCTCCTATGCAGCATGGAACTACCTCTTCCTAAATAAAAAACTATTTGTCCAATTTAAAAAATTCTTTCAGTGTTCGATATCGTATTTATCCAGGAAGGCCATAGTTATATGCCGCTCTGTTACCACCATAAGAAGTGGAGTAAAATCGCGAGGCTCTACTAAGGGGATAAAATATGATAGTTGTTTAAGCGCTCTTCTCGAATTTAATTACGCAGCGGTCGAAGTTTTAACTCTAAGACTCTTCAATCTTGGACTAGTGAACACTTGGTTCGCTGTTGTAGGCTTTTAGGTTAAGCAATACTGTTAGAGCTAAGTACCAAGTATTCGGAACGCTGTAATTAATGGAATTAAATTTCCCTATATATGTGCCAAGTCACCAAGTGTATGTATATGCATAACGTAACATAAAACTGATGACGCTAATGACGCTTGGGATGTAACATGTCACTAAAGTGTACGGATATGGCGTCAAGTATTATCATCAGTCATTAACATCTACCACTTCATCATCTGCAGTCAAAATCAAAACAATATACACAGGAACGTTAACGTTTCTTATATTAGTCGTATAAAGGTTAAGGAACCCTAAAAAGTCCTTCATTCCTTTACATTCATATTGTACGTCCATTTCATTAAGATTCTACAGTCGTAAGCAATGGCGTTCGTCAAAAGAACTTCCCAAAACACGATTCCGCCAGGGTGATAGGAGACGGCGTCAAAGATTTACTATGAATATTTTACTTCATGTGGCCGTTATGTGTGAAGAATCTTTATTTTCACTAAGGTTCTGTCGATGTGAAATAACTTCGAATACATTATTTTATTATATTATTGAATAGTCACGGTGAACCTTGACGACCGGCTAGCTCAGTTGGTAATGTGGCGATTAATCCGCGCGTTAAGGCAGCAGTCGCGGGTTCGATTCACACCTGTCATAGTTTAGAAGTGTATTTCTATGAAATAACTCCAAAATTGTATAATATACTAAATTTATATAAATATGTAATTAAATATAATTTTTTCCTTTGCCCTAACTTAGCACAGTACTAGCCTAGGACTCCCGAAACTTTGTATTAATGTAATAGAGACTCCCACTTTAAACGTATACAAGTTTATTTTTGCAAAGAAATCAATCTCGAAAGGACCAAATTGAATGGTGGACGTTTGTATTAAAACCGCGTAGACGCGGGTGAAGCCGACGGAACAGCTAGTGAAATATAAATACCACTACTGCTACACGAGGGTGTCTATGCAAATAGAATATTTCACCGAAATTTTCAAGTTAATTTATAAAAGTAAATGCAGATTCAGCGTTGTGTACTCATAGAATTTTATAACAGACTTTGTGGCAAGGCTGTTGCATGGCCCACTGGAAGGGAGGAGGATGACAATGCATCGGCATAGTAATTATGCGGATGTTCATGGGTGTCGGTATTCTTAAATATTTGGATTAAAGAAGGATTAGGTAAAGGAGGTAACGCTTTCAAATCTAGTACATTCTTTGCTGATGCTCGTATTCACGAGTCGCCAATTTGCCAATAGGTAATCTGTCGCTCGCCTGCCTTCCATTGAGGATATGAATAGAAAATTATATAGAACTCTTCTGTTACTAGGTGACTGACAGAAAACGCACACCAGAAACTACTGTACCAAGTAATTCGAAATTTGGTACAGAGGCTCCTTTCATGGTGTAAGTGAACGCTAAGAAAAGATTTTAAGAAATTGAACAACTAAGGGGGAGAAATAAGGTGCTGAAGTATATGAAAGGTGAAACCGTGGGGTGCTTCTTGTATAAAATCATGGCCTTCTACCTGAATTTAGACGACCACTTTACGAAGTCTCATGACAGGGGTGTAGTACAGCTGATGACCTGATTCCGATCGGACTGTTTTTAGACATTAAAACCCAATAGCATGTTTTAGCCCAACCCGGTACTCGAACCCAGGATCTGTGAATCTGATAATGATGCTGAATATGCTTACCACTGGACCACGAGGCTGGACGCGCCGTCCAACAACGAGTCACTTATAGTCACCGGAAAGTTATCTCTATATTTACTATGAAATAAAGTCCCAAAAAGCTTTAGCCATAAACCGATAAATGTGACCGATTTTCTCAGAATCTACTGAACCTTTTTTTTACGCAGTTTAAGTAGGAACTGAACCTCGATATCGAAGTTAGAAATAATACATAAATATTAAACAATTAATTTGCCTCGAAAACGTTGGGATATAATTTTTAGGACAGCAGAATGCAAACGCGATAGCTTGTGTAAATCCACGTGAAATATTGATACAGTTTCGTGTAAACGTGTAACAAATGCGGTAATTCTAGCCACCTGCCGGTGCGCGGCGCCGCGGCTCGCGCCATGCACCCGTTTTGAATGCACCTTGTTTCACTATTTTCGACATATTGATTAACATTTAATGAAATGAAATAGGAATTATGTTCTAGCCGTTTAGGTAATAACGAGTTTAATAGCCCAATTGTATTTGAATAAAGATTTTTATCGTGGTATCTGACTTTATCGGCTGATTTATGGTTGAGGTAATTCCGGTGCACACTGATTGCAACGAAATTGTTACGTATTTATAAAATAATGTATTTATTTTTGCTAGTGATCGCCCGACGAACGGTGTTTTCGTCCCAATTATAAAAAAATCTATTTCACTACAAAATCCCCTTTGGCTGCTTATATTAATAAAACCTTTTCTTTAAAAAATGTTAAAGTTATCTAATTATGTTGTGTTTGACAGTTGACATTTTCAATGTGAAACGAGACTTACACTAGTGAATGTACGTGAGCTTGCTATAGTGTGTGTATAGTTTTATTAAATAAAAATACTAAAATCAAATATATGCAGAATATTTGATCTTCTTCAAATAATCTTAACCTGTACTAAATTTCAAATTCCTTCATTCGCGCGCATTTCCTAAAAAAATGATGGGAATTTTTTTCATCACATCATAACAACATATTGTTTATGATGCAGTTTTTATACAACCAATGTTAGTGGATCTAATTTCATTATATGAGAAGTGTATTAAATAGCTACTATGTTTATATCCTTGAAAATGTAAAGAAAGCAAATACACATTAATAAAAATTTGTTATTTAAGATAATAGAAAAAAATCAACTATTCTTTAAATTTGCAATAAAAATATAAACAAAAGCCTCAGTACGGCGGTGCATGTACACCTACAGTCACAGGTTCATTCGAAACCAGTGCGACAATCCTCCCAAAATGGTCTATACTCTATTTCAATCGGTCGACCCGATCACTTCTTGCAAAACGTCCATGAAAACTGAAAAGTTCACAAATTAAAAGTAAATGTATTCTATTGACATCATCGTTATCCCCTACTGGTCCACTGCTGGACATAGGCCTCTCTCAATGAACGCCAAGACGACCGATCTCCTGCTACTCGTATCCATCCCGGACCGACTACTGCACGGAGATCGTCTTCCCGCCTGGTGAACGGTCGACCAACACTTCGTCTTATTAAACGTGGTCTCCACTCCAGAACCTTCCTGGCCCATCTGCCATCTGTTCTCCTGAGTGTGTGACCAGCACATTGTACTTCAGTGAGCTTAACTGCCTTATAACTTCGTTGCCAATTATATTGGATGAAGAAACACCTACCATAGAACGTTCAATAGCCTGCTGAGCTGTCTTATGACCTCGTTGCGAATTCTTCCGGACAGAGAAACACTCAACATAGCACGTTCCATAGCTCGTTGAGCTACCGCAACCTTGCGGACCTGTCCTAAATTAAGAGGCCATGTTTCGCCCCGTAGGTCATCACGGGGAGAACGCATTGTTTGAAGACTTTCGTCTTTAAGCTCTGCGGTATAGACGACGTGAGAATGTGACGAAGCTTACGGAATGCTAACCTAACCCAACTGAATCCTTCTATCAGCTTCCTTGTCGAAGTTATATCTACCTAATTGCAATAATTGCATGCAGTAGACGTATTCGTTTACGTCTTCTATTGACGTGCTAAAATATATTCATACAACTTTTGAGCTACGGGTTGAAAGTTGAATAGTATTACTTCAACAAAACAGCAATATTAAAGATTAAAGTTTACCGAAAGAATGATGTTCTTCTGTCATTACTTTTAGATAATTATCTAAGAAGATAAACTCAGGAAAAATTCTGCAGAATATGAAACGCTTAGATTTTATTACTTCATAATTTGTGTTGTAAAAAAACATCAACCTCATTCTGGCATAGTCAAAAAAGCTAAATAAAAATTGTGGGTATATTAAGGCAATGATCTACTTCATTTCATAATGATACTCACAGCTCTTCCACTATTAATGTCACCGCGTCACTTTTTTGTACACTTTAAGTCTTTCATTTCATTTCTGTGCTGTCGCTCGTGCCGGATAGTTGCGAAACTTGTCAAAAGCCGTTACAGCCAGTTATTGAAATGAAGTGGTTTGAAAAGAACACCGTTTGAAACGTTTGTTTAAGAGTAGAGACTTTTGAATAGGAACTTTATATATTCGGGGAGTATGCTGGTGAACGCGTGGCGAGAGGGTTATGAAAACGAGGACACCGGAATTATAGGAACATAAGTTACTGAAGATTAGTTATTAATGTAAGAAAGAGAGAGAGAGAGAGTATGTTTCATATACTTACTGTAGGGGCCGATATATATATATATATATATATATATATATATATATATATGGGTGCGGGCACATATTTTCTTTCTCTCCTTCTGTCATGACATGTCCTTCTGTCATTTTTCGTATTTTGTAGTAAAGAAGATTTGCTTCGCTCATGTGGTCTAGGTATCAGTCACTTTAGTACGATGAAACAATATTGCTACTGTATTCCTTCAACTAAGTTGGGGCGGTGTGAACTTTTCGTTCCCACATTACTGGCCAGATGTGGCTACGTAGTCATGTTTTGTGAGGTTTGGGAGACTGAAGAGATTGAGGGTTATATGTTGAAGGGAAAGGACTTTGTAATCCCTTTTTATTCGTTGGGAAAGGCATTTTGGCGCCATCACCGGCCCTGGGTTGTGTCCAGTGGTGTATGGGGCTCACAGCACATTATAGCGTCGAATACCCACTAAAACTACCGCGAGTGCCACCAGTGCCGCCTTTGGTGAGGTGCCTTGGACCTGCAAAATACTTTATAATCTCTGGTTTTACGAATGTTAATAGGCGCCAGGAGATAATATAATTCGTATACTAAGAAGAGAGTGACTCGCTCCTCAAAGATAAAATATTGCAAGCAATAATATTACAATCAGACACCCAGCGAGAAATAACTGCTGTGTTTTTACACTCATCCTCCATAAAACTTGACGCATGTTGGTTTAGGACAAGCACCTTCTTAGGTGCCTCTGTACAAACTAATCATAGATATTTATGTATAGATGAAGATGTGTATGTAAAAGACATACGATCATCCTTCCAGGATACTGCCATTTTAGATTTTAAGTGAGTACTTTTTTAGTTAGATTGGAACTCACAGATCAAAATTTGTTTATGTGAATGTAAACCGTTGTGTTCATGCAATACACCTTTCACATGATGGATGCCTGGAAGGTATTGCTTTATGTGTAAGGCCGCCTGTTGTGAATCTATTTAGATAGTAGCTATAATTATATAGTAAGTAATTTTGATATTCAATAAAGCCAAATACCAAATTTCGAAGTTTTAATGTTACAGCTTAAAATCCCAACAGTATGGTTTGTTTCGAAGGATCTCGCTATGCACACGCATATGCAGCATAAATGGTCCAACATTAAAATTTCGTTATTTTATAATTATTAAGTAAACTTGTATGTAACAATATAAGCGCTGTGTGGTCATGTTCTAATAACTTCAGCAGTACATGTTTATAAATTCAAGTAGCGGTCATTAGTAGGTGTCGGTAGTCATCGTTTGGCTCCGATCGCTCGTCTGTCCTATGCTTTAATAAAACATTAGGGGGTGAAGAAGCTTCTCCCTTCTTCCTGGGCGTAGGTAGTAAACTTTTCCTGCTTTTATGAACAAAAGGACGCTCAGACGCAACTGGACAAAAATAAATATTGTATTAAATAAATTTTGTCACAAGCGCTGAGACCGGGAGTATCGCAGTCCGGTAGTAACGGAGCAATCGTCTAATGAATGCTTCCGGCAGATAAGCCCCGATTAAATTGCCTCTTTATAGCCAAAGGAAAGGCGCGCTCACTTTATACCCTCGGATATCTGCGGAACTGATAAACTCGCTGATATTAGCCAATTAATACGATTAGAAATACGCTGGATACTTGATTATTACTATTTTATTACATTTGTAATTTAATGGATTATATTGTGATTTTTGGAGGAACACTTCTTTAAGCTTTTCCCATAGCCTGTTATGTTTCTCATGACTAAAGTATTTTTGCTTCGGCCGTGTGGTGTGAATCACACTCATATTTTTTTTTATTCAAACATCGCATCTTCGAAAGTTTTTTTTAACTAGAATGTTCCCGGGGGCCTTGGCATCTTCTAATAAGATAGGTAAACGGTTTTAGTAGGTTCAGGATATAAGCATCTCAGTGATAGTCTCATCGCTATTGAAAGATATCGGACAGAAAATCTTCCATTTCATTTCAACACTTAGATTGGTGAAATAATTGGATTTTACTTATACATTAGTGACGTTCTTAATATAATTTGCTGCAAAGTGGACAAATCTACAAAAATGTAATTTAAGTATCTTAAGAAAACAAATAGAAAAAGAATATTTTGTTGATAACATTATAAATACCTATGCTGGAAAAATTCTTAAACGTTATAAAATTTAATCATATTTCTCCAGGTGAGAATATTCTTCATAAAACTTAACTTGACAATAAAACTACGCTACCTGCTTAACCGAGATTTATTCAAATACTCCACGACAAACCAAGTACAATAGCAAAAGCGTCGCACATTTGTATGAGAATTTCTGCAAAACAAATGTGTGAGACACACGAAAAAAAGTCGAGTGTAACTTATAAAGAATATCCACAATAAAGACGCGGTTGTTAGATCCAATGATAAGTGTATACCTAGGTGGAGGTACGGCTCCACAATTTATCGCCTGCATATCCTTTCAGCGGGTAGATAATGACCGCAGTAAAACGTTTAAGCACGGAATAACTGCCGCTAGAAACCGTTATTACAATATTATGAATGGCCCGCCCCGCGGCGTCTCGGCGCGCTTTTATAACCTCTTTGTACTTCAAAATTTGCAAATAGCCCAAAAATACAAATATATTAGGAGCTTTAATTAAAGGTAATAAATCTGCTGAACAGATGTAGAGTAAAAGGCGAAGTAATTGGTATGGGTGAAAGAAAATCTGCGGGTAAAGTCTTGGTTCATTTCTTGATGCTAGTTGCAGCGAGACCTCAGTCGTAAATGTTTACGGGGTGAATGACTACAACAATTTCATCTGTGGGCTACTTCTGTTTTATATTGTATATCATCAGAGGGCAAATGTATAATCTAACCTTTTTGATGACTACCAACGCCCATAGACATCCGCTTTGTTTTCATGCATATCTCGGTCTCTTTACACGTATATCAATTTCTAAAACTTTGACATATTTTGCGACTTTTCTTTGTATTTATTAATAATTTGAATTCTAAACATAAAAAGTAACATAAGCGCCAACATAGTGTCAATGATTTGTGGTAAGAAACTTAAAACTGGTAAAATGTTTCAGTTGACATTCACTCATTATTACCCCAACAAATTGTTATTGTATAAACATTTAGATCTCGAAAACGGTAACATAATGGGCTACACAGCAAAATATACTGTTTATAAATAACTATATTTATAGATATACTATTGAAGAATTAGTTTACTTAGATTATAACAGTTCCACAGTGACACTTTATTCCTTCTGAATGAAAGTTGTTTAATTATACCAATTGAATTTACATGATCACTTGGAAAATATCACTACACTAGATAGAGAAAAAGTGCATGTACTTATATACACGTGTTAGAAGTTATACTCCTTTGACGTAACGAGAGAATAACTAAGATGTTGAAATAGCTAACTTCAGGGTGTCGGCTCTTTGTGACGATATACGCGCGCATCGTAAAAAAATGCTCTCATCATTTTTCCCTTATGGAAGAATAGCAGTAATACTTCAAAAATATTTAATATAAAACATTTGACTTCTAATGGAATGTTATTTGAATTGTAAAAATCAACAGTTTTACGTACATTTTCGTTATAAAAAAGAAAAAAAAACAGAGAAAACGTAACGAATGATACACGTATTATACTTGGCTGTAAAGAGGTTGCTCGAATCCCTGCAGTAGGCCGCTAGCGACGGCTTTGCTTCGGGCGGCGTGGGTAATTAGTGACGCCTTCCTTCCGCTCGCACAGTCTTCTACCCTTACACTTCACAGTTAAATGTATAACGGCTTTACATGCAGAAGTAAGACGTAACGCGAATGAGAATATGCCAGAACATTTCATTTCTGAGCGCGTTAAATAATTGTCTAACCGCCGTTTTATATTTTTGTTCTATATTTGATTTCTGGTTATATTAGGTATGGAATTCATGTCAAAATATTATCTCTAATACGGAAAACCATCCATAGATAAAATATAACAAACGGCTGTAATACTACAAAATAAAATATGTAACACTTAAATTACACAATGCGAAATGTGAGGTAGTTATAACAACAACACATCCTCATGCCTATTATCTCATGGGTGTATACAGAGTGTACGGAGGACACGATTCTTCCGTACCTGCCCTGCTTTGACTCCTCGAGGAAGTCATACTTTCTTCCAGAAATCCCTCCTGTCTTTTATTTTGATTTTCGTTTCTTTGGAAACATTATAACCCTGGTGATAGTCTTTTATAACCTCTTTGTACTTCAAAATTTGCAAAGAGCCCAAAAATACAAATATATTAGGAGCTTTAATTAAAGGTAATAAATCTGCTGAACTGATGTAGAGTAAAAGGCGAAGTAATTGGTATGGGTGAAAGAAAATCTGCGGGTAAAATCTTGGTTGGTTGGCGAGACCTCAGTTGTAAATGTTTAAGGGGTGAATGACTACAACAATTTCTGTGGGCTATTTCTGTTTTATATTTTATATCATGGGAAGGCAAACGTACAATCGAACCTTTTTGATGACTACCAACGCCCATAGACATCCGCTTTATTTTCATGCAGATGCGTTGCCTTCCTTTTTACCTTCCCTCCCATTAGGATCTTGGTCTCTTTACACGTATATCAATTTCTAAAACTTTGATATATTTTGCGACTTTTCTTTGTATTTATTAATAATTTGAATTCTAAACATAAAAAGTAACATAAGCGCCAACATAGTATCAATGATTTGTGGTAAGAAACTTAAAAGTGATAAAATGTTTCAGTTGACATTCACTCATTATTACCCCAACAAGTTGTTGTGGTATAACCATTTAGATCTCTAAAATGGTAACACTTAAATTACACATCTTAAATGACATTACGAGGTAGTTATAACTACAACACATCCTTATGCCTATTATCTCATGGGGTTATGAAGTTATGAAGAGTGTAAAGAGGGCACGATTCTTACGTACCTGCCCTGCCTTGACTCCTCGAGGAAGTCATACTTTCTTCCAGAAATCCCTTCTGTCTGTTATTTAGATTTTCGTTTTCTTGGAAACATTATAACCCCGGTGACAGTCTTTGGTTCTTTCTAACCGATGAAAAATAAAGCAAGCGAAAGTTGAGGAAAAATAAGTGGAGGAAGGGAGAGCCACGCATCTGCTTGGCAATAATGCCGATGTCTATGAATGACTTTAGTGGTCAATAGACTCGGATTGCCCATTTTCCCCCTATACTATATTAAAATTCACTGTACTCAGTAAAAAATACCTAATTACTCTACAGACTCTAAATTTCTGGTAAATATAAATATAAATATAAATATAAATATAAATATAAATATAAATATAAATATAAATATAAATATAAGTATAAATATAAATATAAATATAAATATAAATATAAATTATTTTTTGCGTTAATCGGAACAACTTAATTATTATAAAAAATCGGATTTCTTCGGATACTTTTAATAATTTGTGAAATGAGGACATCCGTAATTATTGTCCACTCGTGACCACGGTAGAAATACTAATGAAAGATCGGGATTTTAATAAACCGCGAGAATTAACACGGCCAAGGTACTGAGGCCCATGATATCATAGGTGGCAAGCCTATGGCCACTTCGGGCGCATTCCAATCCCGGACAATGAATAATTATTATTATTATTATTATCAGTACCTTTGCTAATCGTGGGTAGCTAATACCAGTATATCTACTGGATTTCAGAGTTGTGGATGTACTAGCACACCTCTGCCTACGGGGCACTCTACTCTTCGGGGTTAACACGCGTGAAAGTACTTTAACACAGCAGAAGGAAGGCCGAGAAACTAATACTCGTTAAAGCAGTTATATTCTAATGTGTAACATTCGTGATTATTACTCTTAGCATCATTGTCATTGACAAGTTAGTGTCTCAAAAAGGAAATCCCAACAGTAGTTACTTTTACTCGAATAAAATTACGGGAGCTTAGCAAATAAATGTTTTATACCCTATCACCTTCTCTCTATATTCCAAGAATAATTGATATTCTTATGTCTCACGTTCTCGACGCCATTTTGGAAAACTGAGACTTTAATAAGTTTCTGAACAACGTTTACTTTCCGTTTCAAAAGCTAAAATATCAATATGATAATAGTTATAATGACATGAAACTTTATAAAATATGAATCTAATAATAAAGCACCAAATCACATGGCCCTAGTAAAACTTTTCTAATCAATTTACCAAACGACCAGCGAACTGAATATTATCATGATGATGAAAATGTTCAATTAATAATTGTGTCTGTGATTTCAAAATAGCCAGGTTCTTGCGAATACCTACAGTGTGAAATTTTTGAAACTAAGATCCTTATCATACTTTGCGAAGGATGCTAAATGGAAAAAATTCAAACGAAAAATTGTCACGATACTTTTGGCAATAGTGTAATAAAGACGCGCGGCGAGCGCATCTTTCTTAATCTCTCTCACTCTCTCTCTCCCTCTCTCTCACCTCCCTCTCTCTCTCATAGAAAGCGAGCCAATTGGTTTCCTTCCGTCTTTCTATTTTGCTTTGAACAGTGTATTGTCGCGACGATTATTTTTGTTTTGTTAAATTCGTACATGTTTTTGTACATAGTAAATAATAAAATAACAAGTTCGGGATATTACTGATGGAATTAGGTAAGTAGAGATTTTATTCTCTGCATAAAATCTCTGCTTACCTAACTCCATCAACTTCGTTCCATCCGGCTGTCCCTTGACACCTCTCAAATTTTTATTATATAATTTCTGAAACCTTTATAGTGTGTATGTCTTTTTTTACTAGGATGGCGGGACTGTTTTTGATCTACATTTCACTGAAATATAGAGGAGATTATAGTGCAGGAGGTAGCTATTGATATTTTGTGTCACAGCTTCTATAAAAAAACATCACAATTAAAAAAGAGAATAATGCAAAAGGTCAGAGTCCGTTAAGTATAACAAAAAGCAGCTTACATTCATAAGCTCTCTGATAATTATTCATTGTTTTTCTTACTACTTTTTAATAATAAAACGTAATTCCCTTACTCTGAGCTTTTGCATTTTTTTTGTTATAATATACACTAAAACCTTCCACGAGTATCACTCTATACATGTGCGGAAACCGCATTAAAATCGGTTCAGTAAGTTTTGGGATAAAAACATGACAGAATTTGGTGATTTTGTCTATACTAACATTATAACGAGATAATATTTGAGTGTTTGCTTGTTTGCATAACTACTGGCTCAGTCCAGTAGCTTTTAAAAACTCTCTTACCATTAGAATCCACCATTATCAGAGGTGAACATAGCCTATATAATGTTTTGTAAAACGTTTTGATCATTATGAAAACTTCGATAATGTAACCAATGTGTGAAAACAAAATAGAAGTATATCCTTATAAGGTATATTGACAAATAGCAGTCCCGACAGACATTGTCCTGTCACAAACTTAAATTGTTGTCATTGTGAAGTGTAACGAAGCCGAACTTAAAATGTATAATGTTTATATTTTCTATACACTACATTTTATGGAGAGTTTGCAGGAAATGTTGCACAGCCTAATCGAATCCTCCCGACGTATCGGCCTTAGGATATACTTGGACAAGACAGAGGTCGCGTTCAACGAACACGTTCACCCTAGGCCGGTCAACGTCGATGGTGCTATTCTCGAAGTCCTTGATGAATACGTCTACCTCGGGCAACTATTGTAATTAGGTAGACATAGACTTAAAAGAAGGAAGCCGATAGAAGGATTCAGTTGGGTTGGGCAGCATTCCAAAAGCTCCAATTCAAATTAGAGCTAGAAGAGAACTAATGCGTTCTTTCCGTGATGACCTACGGGGCCGAAACGTGGCTCCTTAATTAAGGACTGGTCTGCAAGTTTGCGGTAGCTCAGCAGGCTATTGAACGTTCTATGGTAGGTGTTTCTTTATCCAATATAATTGGCAACGAAGTTATAAGGCAGTTAAGCTCACTGAAGTACAATGTGCTGGTCACACACTCAGAAGATCAGGTGGCAGATGGGCCACTTATGTTCTGGAGTGGAGGCCGCGTTTAAGAAAACGAAGTGTTGGTCGACCGTTCACCAGGTGGAAAGACGATCTCCGTGCAGTAGATGGTCCGGGATGGATGCGAGTAGCAGGTGATCGGCCGTCATGGCGTTCATTGAAGGAGGCCTATGTCATCATCATATTGTTTATATTTCGTGAAGTATCCGTACGAAGCCGGAACGGACTGCTAGTTTTATGATAAGTATACATTTAAGAACCGCAATCGCAGTTACGCGAAGATAATTATTATAGCGCTACCACGGCCCAAAGTCTAGGGACTATTGGAACAGATCTTATGCGAGTCAAACACAGCTAGTCTTATATAAACAATTATTATTGATTAGAACAGTGTAATCTACAAACATATTTAAACTTAAAATTCACGAAGGACTACAATGTTACAAACATAAAAGGGTCCCTAACAAAAGACGACAAGAATGAGTCACGCAGAGCGAATCAGAAGGGGTATTTGGTGTTCAAACGAAATCGTCATCGCATTTTAAATTCCTCATAATCCACCCAATTTTGAATTGAGCACCGCACGGGTCGTAGTAATCAAGACGGCTTCAGTTGGATTTCATTTCTTACATTCGCCGGGAGTACCCAACCATTGCTCGAGATAAAAAGGGAATCACTTTCAGAATGTATGTGATTTTAATTTTTTCTAATGAATAAAATATCCATTCAACCGTTTTGTTCATTAACACGGCTTGTGAAGTGCACCTCGTTTAATCCACGGCTCGGCATAGTGTGTGAATGTGTTGCGCATTAAAAAAAAACTCATTACAGGCGGCAAATGCGGCGCGGACGAGTGGCGTCTTTGAAGGCCTGCGCCGCTACTGCGGTATTATTCCAGATTATGCCGACTTCTATACAAATGAAATCTCGCTTAAGCCACTGCAATTTCGGAACGAGAAAATAAGGCTCAAAAGTTGTTTTACTGCACTCGCACTTTCAGAAAATTCTTTTCAAATAGTGGGCAGCGGGTTTAGCGGTGTATTTACTGAGGTAATACCAACCGTACACACAATACAACCGTTTTAATTTGTTTCATATATTTTTAAAATTTTAATTAGGTAGTCAAATACTTAGGGTATTCCTATTGTTGGTAGGATGTTGAACTCGAATGTATCCGGAGAGGAGTGGATACGTATGTAGGTTCCGCGTTCTCTGCTACTGCATTAAAAGGTTGACGGATTTCAGCGAACGAGGTCAACCCGGTACATCTCTTCCCATCTGCGGGAAAAGAGGGGGGGGGGTCTGTACCCCTATCGTCTCACTAAATCTGAAGACATGAAAGTCTTCGCTAGTCAGTCGAACTGTTGAGGTTGGACAAGTCCCTCCGAAAAAAAGAACGCCAGATGTCGGTAAGTTCGAGCAATCGTAGCCTTTTTATGAGTACCGATGCCCATGACATGAACATCCATATAATTACTATGCAGATGTATTGCCCTCCTTTCCTCCCCCCCCCCCTAAAAGGCCAACGGCTATTCACAAACTGCACGAAACGCGACGCCTGACGACGTCTCTTTACGTCGGTATCATGTGAGCGAGACGTACCTCCCTGGTCGTGCCGGCTCAATTACGCTGGAATGCAGCATCGCACTGCTTCTTACTAAGATACTGGGTACATTAAATATTCGGGCTTAAGGTTCGGTAACTAGTTGCTGCTTCCTTTTAAATCATTATCGCTATTATTGGCGTGATTAAGTAAAGTCGGGCTTCGTTTTTGCACACCCTCTAGTGGTACGAATATTTATAGTTACTAAAAGAATCCGACTGTTCGTTTGCTCCCGTATGCATATAAAAACATAAGAGGGAACAATGAGGGTGAAAGGAGGTGTACCAAACATGTGCGTTTTCGATCCCCTGCCATATAGATGATATCACAGCGAAAACGAATTGGTTGAATGGTTTAGTCCACCCTTTTGTGTTTATTATGTTCATGGTGGAAACTAAAACACGAAGGAGGGTCTGATTTCCTCCTTAGATTTTTTGAAATTTGAAATTTGAATTGATGTTCTATAATCTACCATGTTATGAAGTAAAATACCCAGCATTACGTGTACAACTTTCTTTAAATTGAATTCATTTTCATCCAGCAAGGGGCTGCCATACTTCATTGCAGCCGGATTGGGCCAGCGCGACCGGGGACGTACTTCTCTTTCACATGACACCATCGTAAAATGAGAGCTACACTGTTTCGTGCGGGATGTGTTGAGCCGGTGGCCCGTTGGCAGGGCGAAGAAGAGACAGGCAGCTCTGCATACCGACGACGGTAAGACCGGGGAGGTACCTCTTACTCACATGACATCGCCATACATGGATGCGCACAGTAAAGAGGATGTCTCTGGGCGTCGGAGGTAGGTAGTAGTAAAAAAAATCCGATGAGATTATAAACGAGAACATTTGTAAGTATGGACGGATGTTTGTTACCTTTCACGTAAAATAAAAACTACTAACGGATTTTGATGAAACTTAGCACTGTTATAGCTTAATGACACATAGGCTATACAAATCATACAAAAACATTTACACGTGGTTTTGTATGAAGACCATGCAGACGTAGTTGTGAAGAAACAGCAATAAGATCATAACTTTATTTTGATTCAATAGAATATAGAAATTTAACCTCTCGCTCACGAGGTACCAACGTAAAGTGTAAAGTATCCGCTGCGCTGTACTGTTTCGTGGTGTACGAACTGGTGCGATTTCGTTCGGGTACACGAGTTCGTCACACCGTTTTCGATTTGAAAAAGAAGTAGAAAATTTCTTTCCTTGGAGGGTCATACACCTGACGTACCTACTTAAAAACAAATCACACCCTATGTGTTTGTTGTCCAGGGTATCTATACAACAAAAAAGAAATTTTCCGAAATAATTGGACGAACTTGAACGTTATTCAAGTCCGTCCAATTATTTCGGAAAACTTCGTATACAAACAGACATTTTTTGTCTTAAATTTTTTGTCTATCGCTGATTCCTTATCACCTCATTATTATTATATTTTTAAAATATTTAATGTACACGTACCTATTTAACTTTTTAATTATATAGATATAGATAGATACGAGTAGAAGAAGATATAGATATATTTTACAGCAACAGAGCACGGACGCTTTAATTTACTGTACAGACGTTAAGGTGAAATACTAATGTGTAGGGCTGCGGTAACTCCTCGTATAGATGCAGATGAGCCAACTATTTGTCTTACGATCGTTTGGGCTTGATTAAACCGTGAAACATTTAGCGCTCCCCTAACAGACTTATAACATTTAATTTCGCGCTAACAATCTATAAATGGCTGCCAAATTAATTTGATTATATAAGTGTCAAGAGTAAGTTTTTGTTTCTGTATCAGAAGATCTTTTTTTGTTATTATGAGGAAACTTCGCGTTCTATACTAATAATATAAAGCTGCAGAGTTTTTTTGTTTGTTTGGACGTGTATCGGGAACTACTGGCCCCGAATTGAAAAATATCTTGTTGTGCTAGTCCATGTGTGGAAAAAACTATAGCCCATTACGCTATGGTAATAGGACCGGAGCTACACAGGTGAAAACGCGGTGTGAGACTAGTACCTGATAAACTATTTATTAATTTAAATATCAAATAACACATGCTATCAAAAACGTCTCCACACTTCTTGAACTATTAACCACCCTATTTAATAAAGAGACATATTATATTATAATGTTACAAGGCTAAATTGTATACCGTAGCGATGCTACACAAGGCTGTCCAGGTAGTGCCTACTTGAGGTGGGGGGAGGACCTGGCGCGGCAGCCGTACGGTAGAGAGATAACGGCTGCCTTGCGCCCAGTCCTCGAGCGGTGGATGCGCCGTAAGCGCAAACCCCTCACCTTCCGTCTGGCGCAGGTGCTCACCGGGCATGGTTGCTTCGGTGAGTATCTGTATAAGACGGCCCGCAGGGAGCCGACGACTCGTTGTCACGATTGTGACCCTGGGGTGGACTCGGGCCAGCACACCCTCGAGGTGTGCCCGAGATGGGCGGCGTTGCGTCACGATCTGACATCAGTTGTCGGAGGGGACTTGTCAAAGTCGAGCATCGTCGTCGCGATGCTCGGCAGCGACGAGTCCTATCAGGCGATGGCTTCCTTCTGCGAGACCGACATGTCCCAGAGGGAAGCCGACGATCGGGAGAGAGAGGAGGTTGCCGACGCGGCCTCCCCCCGCCGACGAAGAATGGGGGTTCGAAAGGGGCGCTATCTGCAGCGCCTTCAGTAGTGCCCCTGTGTTCCGTGTTGGGCCGGGATGGGAACCCAGTCCACTTCCAATGACTCGGCGTCGTGGAGACTGTCATAGAGTAGCCGGACAGTCACCGTGGAGGGGAAGTCTGGCCTTTTCGCCGAGGCCGGCCTGTCGCTGGAGGGGTGCTGTTGTCTGCAGATCCGGGACCCTCCACTTATAGCGGCTGAAGGCTCCCGTAGGGGTTTAGTTGGTATAGCTACCCAATGGTCGAGTCCAATATAGGTCTGGGGGTCTACCCGGGCTCCCAGGTATCATGCGTAAATGCATTCCCCTTCGTCACCAAAAAAAAAGGTAGTGCCTACTTACTACTAGTCATTTATTGTGTTTATGATTTTTTGTGAGTTTAAAGGCCTAAAAATGTAAGAATCTATATGGAACCCCTCTTACGTGGTGCATTCGCAACGAATCGAGAGCTTAAAGAGATCGTTCACCTGACATCTGGCCTACGCATGTGGTGGTATATCCCACAGAAACCCATATTACCAGCGTCTGGCTTTCTTTCAAACGCCCACACTTAAAGATCGGCGAATAATCCATAAACTCCTCCTTTTACACAGAGTGGTCAACGGACAGACCAGATGTGCAGTACTGCTGCAGCGTCTCTCTCTGGGTATCCCCCCTATAACTTACCTCGTCGTCCTATTATAAAGCTTTTGCCTGGGCCTCCCTCTAGGGCACAGTTCGACCCCAACTTCGGTTGCGAGCAGACGTGTTTTCGACTACGCTCGCCCGCCTTTGTTGTGTACGACGCCATTGTTCGCAGTGCCAGGTGTTCGCGCGGTGCCTTTGTGTTGTGTGTCTCCACGCCGCCGTTGTCCTGTGTGTCCGCCGCGCCGCCATTGTACGCTTTGTCCTCAAAGCGTTGTGTAAAGGACTATTGTGCCTTTGTGTTAATTGTCCGCCGTCTCGTCTCGAAGTATAGTTAAAAAGCGGTTCCCTTGATCCGCATTCCGTTGCTCTTACGCAAGCGCTTGGCTTGCGCAGCGTTAGAGTTAACCTTCGAAAGTTTTTCGAGATCTAAAGTGAGAAATCACACGTGCTGCCCGCCGCGCCGGTAACTTGCATCTCGCAGCTAAACTGTAAGTAGAGTTAAACTACTAGGGCGATAAAAACACACCCTATTACAAATAGGACACCCAACCTATACTTACTCACCCCCCCGCACAGCGGGAGGGCCTCACAAAAAAGGCCACAAAATTTTTAACAAAAAGAACTGAAATACACCCGCTGAAATGGCTGCTGAAAGGCAGTTCAACATGCTGTTGAGCTTCCTGAAAAACAAGTTCCCGGAGGCAATCCGTGCCTACGAAGAAGACCAAAGCCCGGCATCGCCTGACTCTAATGAGGCGATGGATGCAGAGATAAACTCTGCAACTCCAATCGCGTCAAGCACCGACAGCCCCAGCTCTGACTCGGGAAGCGATGACGCCGACTTCACGCTAGTAAGAAGGCAAAGAAGCCTCGAAAGAGGAAGCTCCGCACAGAAAGCGGAAACACCTCTGGCCAATCGGTCCCCCTCCCACCGCCTGCAAAGGTGGCAAAACCTGCGGCGGCTGAAAAGCTGCACGGAGTCCCTGTCGCGGGCCCCTCCTCCAACAATAAAATATCCCTCCCGAGGGAGGCCCCAGAGGCCATGGCCACGGAGGAGCAGACGTCCCGAAGGGAGAAGCGCCCCCCACC
>JAFELO010000738.1:101910-129104 GCA_017140195.1 Eumaeus atala
GGGGGGGGGGGGGGGGGCTGCGAGGTTTGCGGGTTTCGAGGCGAACCTCATGACCCGGGTCTGTTCGCGAGGGGCAGCTATCCCCTCGGTGATGGGGCAACCCACTGATGGTGGTGGGTTGTTGCGCACGTAGGTGCAGAGGCCATATGGCCTGAAGCTGGGCTTGCGAACGCGGCCTACTGGCCTGCAGGTGTGGTGGGTATTGTGGTGTGGTGATGTCAGATGTGATGTGGGTTATGTATGTGTGTGAATGATCCTCGTCTTGATAGCCGGGGCTGAGGACCCTTCTCCGCTTGGTGAAATACGGGATACGAGTTCACGCGAATACGGCCGCCCGTCGGGTGGTCGCGCGTGTGGCGGGGCCAGGTCCCTCAGGTGCGTGCGGTCCATTGTCCGCGGCACTGAACTTGCCTCGAGACAATAGTTCCACAAACTCACCGACAGACTCGATCCGCTGGTCTCGCGCGATCTCGTCATTCCGAACGTAGCGGCGGGCTCCCGTGATTACTCGCAGGGATATGCTCTGCTGGTCTTGCAGGCGCTTCTTCTGGGAGGTGAGCGCGTACCATGCCGGGGCAGCGTAGGTGAGTCGCAATAGGATGTATGTCTTATATATCACCAGTGTCGTGCCTAGTGGAAGCTCGGATGCGAGCACTGGTCGCAGTAAGGCGCGGGCTGCCCTCGCCTGGTTGATCATTCGATCAACCCGCGAGCCCATCTGCAGCGTGCGATCAATGCTGCACCCGAGGTACACGACCGGGGACCTCCAAGGCAGCTCCTGGCCACCCAGCTTCAACCGCCTGGGCATGTTGCGCTGCGTACTGACAAATAAGGATGCTGTTTTCTACATGTTGACATACATCCTCCATTTGTCGAGCCGCTGCATTCGCCCAGTTCCTAGCTCCGAGTTTCGGGATGAGGAAATCTAAGCACTATCGTCAGCGAACAGCGCGAACAAGACATCCGTTACGCCCTCTCCCGTAGGGTTGTTGAGCGTCGGAATGTCGTTGGTATAGGCGGCGTAGAGGCAAGGGGACGGGCAACTGCCCTGCGGCACTCCAGCACGTATAGTACGCAATGAGAAATGTTGCACCTCCACCGCTACCCGGAAGGCTCTCCCTTCCAGGAACGACGCCACTAGTCGCACGACAGCCAGTGGGACGCGTGCGTTCAACAATTTGACCAGGAGGCCCGGGTGCTACACCCGGTCGAAGGCCATGTCAAAAAAGACTCCGACCGAGTGTCTCCCCTTGTACATCTCCATGGCCAAGTGGTGGAGCACCCGCGCCAGCTGCAGTGTGGTCGAGTGACCGCTCCGGCAACCGAACTGCTCGTCCCTTATTGGGATGTACAGCTCCAGTCTCCGGAGCAATAGCCGCTCGAACTAAATAGTCTTAAATAATTGTAAATCTTGCACTGCAGCGTGTTTATAAAGCCCACTTGTTATTTTGATGCATATTATAGTAAAGTTTCATATAAAACAGTATTTTCTACGTGAAAGAGTAACAAAAATCTGTCTCGTTTGCCCCCTATCTCATAAAAAAATCTATACTCACAAACTTTTACGCTCACTCGTGATGAAGATTTAATCAATTCGTAAGTTATTTTCAACTGCTATATCGCACAGGCGCTTAGACTAAGATGTTTGATATTGATTTCGTAGTTCAGTGGGGGTTGTACATGTCATATAAAATATTACACACATATTTTCCGCATCGGGTTTCAGTCCAAGCGATATTAAAGTGAAAACATTAATATTTCTTATGACATTGTTCATACACAAATTCAGAGGTCCTCCTTTACCCTGCCTAAACTCTCACAAACTCTTTTTAGGAAGAGCTAGTTCCATGCTGCATTGCATCTGAATTGACCGTCACCGGATAATACCGCCGGAAAAACGGACACTCTGTTTCGTTTCGAGGAAAGGCAACGCATCTGTATGACAATATCACATGACACCAGCAGGTATCTATGATAGGGCGTTGATAGTCGTAAATTAGGTTCGATTTCTAGTTTGCCCCGCTATAGTATAACAGACGCGCCCTCTTAGCATTATCATTAATAAGCTTAGTATTATCATACATAATACTGTTTAAAAAAGAAATCTTACACTGTGATCGTGCCGTTTGCTACGGCCGCTTTCAGAAACATGGCCACCCTGTTTTGTGGCGGGCCAATTATTAGCTGGATTGTCGTTGCGAGACGTTTCTCAAGTGGTGGCTGACGTTGAATATCTCGATGTTAGGCAGTGACAGTGATTGATACAAGTTTTAAATTTGTTGTGAGTACAAAAAAATAAATAACCTAACCACCGTAGGCAAAGTTTTTTTATTTCTCTGTTATCAACAATCGGCACCCTTGTTGTTGTCATGTCAAGCAACGCTGCGAATTCTAATAGTAGGAACTAAGACGTGAAAGTGACGAATAATGTTAGGGATGAAATAAGCCATGTCCTGTAGCGATCGTCTATTAAAACCCATTTCAGGTCATCAAGGCAGAAAAATATGACCAGCCAGTGCCCTATCACTTTCCGAGATGCCAGAGCTGGTGTACAAGATAGAAAAAGCATGGTGCTTCCAAGTGGATACTATAATTCAATAACGTTATCTTTACTGAATTATTATTATATGTATTATAATATAACGAATACCTTCTGGCGGAATTTTACTCAGCCGTATTCAGACCGGCAAAATGAACCGCACACAAAACAAAACATACCTGTTTTTGAAAATAGCTACTCGTAATGAAATACGGCGATTTAGACAATACAACTGCGACATATTTTCAACACCTCTCTTAATACCAATAACAAACTCCAATGTAATTAGTGTTTAATTACCGCAAAGTAAAGAGCAAATCTCTATCGACGATTTTCATTGGATAGATGCAAGCGTTCATCATTAAAGTTTGAGAGTTGTGGCCATCTGCCGCGCGCCGCGTCGCTCCCAGATTACCATGGCGAGGTTTTAATCGTTTTATTAATACCCGCACAAATCGCTTTACTGCCTCCTCAAAACCTGATCATTTGGGTGTGCCTTTTTACGAGTGTTTCATTTAAGATTTGTTATTCCAACAAAATTATTTTACCAATAAAATATTATCCAAGTTATAACTAGCGTTGGGTGTTTTAATACTTAAATATTTATGGTAGGCGTTGAGGCGTATGGTTTAAAATGTGTCACGTAAGCCTTGCTTCTTCCACATTAATTATTATCTACATATAAACAGGCCACTTGTAAAGAAACCGCCTACGGACAGTACCTGAGGGTACGGCAGTGTTACGTCTAGTTGAGCAAAAAAGCGGCACGTCTTTTTCCGGTTTTTTTTCTGCCTACCCTAGTAAGAAACTAGTGCGAATATATATTGTTGTTGTTGCAATATTTTTAGTATTACCATTCAGGTTCTGTATAGTTACGGTCAACGAATAGAGTTTAGTTTTTTCATACCATAAAGGAACAAACGAGTAATCGGAGCCTTTTGATGACTACCGACGCCCTCTGGGCGTCATATCCATGTCTATACATCCGCACATTTACGATACATGACAGCTCTGATGTCACAAGTTAACGATCAAGCAATTTTAAAGGAAGAAAGAAAAAAGGGAAGAAAGAAAAAATTGTTAAGGATGTAAACATAAATACACTGTTATATATTTGCACAAGTAAAAAGTATTGTTTGGTAAAAGACATTAATATTTACGGCAAAACATAAAACAGCAAGACAAGTAATTTAATTACAATAAACAAAACCCACTTTTTACTTATATAAAAATAACCAGTCCGAATTTACTGTAAATTGTACAGTATTATAAACGGCGAGTTTAGACATTAGTATGTAAATTGTTCCATTGTAGTATTTACAACGATTTATTCAAAATAACAAAGTGTCAGAATAACAAGTTACTTGTGCAGAGTTATTGAGAAACAAGCGTTGAATATTCTGAGCGGGTCCAAGGCAGGCTACGGTCTTCAGGTAGGGCCTTTCACCCTACCGCCCGGTTATTAAGGCACGTTAATAATACGCCTAAGTATTAAAACCTTCGCAGGCTTGTTATATTTACAGACTTTACGTGCTTTGTTTGCCAGTTAGCGTGGATCTAAACGAAATCATAATTTGAAAAATAATTAAAACACGGACCGAAAGCGAAGTTTGGCTTACAACATCATAGCGCGATGTACAAATTTGATACTCGCGTGCGACGCCATTGCTTATGATTGGATTAGCTTCGCTGTCGAAGCAATGATGCCAAGCGGGAACGTAAAATTTTACGTGACCACTCGCGAAATGTGAATTCTTGTGACGCAATTTTATGGAATATCGCTTCAGAATTGAGGTAAATGTAAGCAAAAGGTTATATACAGTTATAGAAAAAGTGCGCGTCTAAATATAAATTTTTATTCTAAATTTAAACGTATTCATTTGAAAGGGACTAAAACTTTTAAAGGATTGAAATGAAGGAGGGATCGTGCATTCCTCATTTGGCTGAAAAACAGCAATGGAACTACCACTTTAAATTAGTCGATTTTGTTACATGTTTGAAGCTATAAAGGCATTAGGCTTTTAAACCATAGGGATGCTATACATAGAGTAGGGATATCACAGGCAGAAACATATTTCTGTTCTCCAATCATCACCAAGACGGCCAGTCAATGTTATGACATTACATATTAATGTCATAACATTGACTGGCCGTCTTGGTGATTACAGAAGGAAGAAGTGGAAGCAGTACTGTCTTTTCCTATCTAGAGAATAGAAAAAAGAGAGACAGAGGGTGAACCACGGCTGCTGTCTCTTTCGACTTTGACTGCCGCACCTTTGGCTGGCTTCCCTTCTCGTATGTCTATAATTCAAACGCAACATGTTGTATTGTTTATGGCTATGGAGTAATCGTAATAGTAGTTACTAAGTTTGAGATTTGCCTTGTGTTTTTAATAATTACACACCATAGAGTACACGATACATACTTATGATAGAGTAATTGTCTATTCTCTTTTAGCAATAATATTCGAGGAGGTCTTCCTTACTTCTTCGATTATCCCGGCCCAATTCCGCAGCAATATATCATGTATTACCTCATATTAAATGTTATATTATAGGAGCCGTACTTGATAGGGAACTATTTCTAGAATGTTCCAGTACCTAAGACTTCATTCTACTTACATGCAACGGAGTATTGCATCCGTATTGAGCCTCTTACCTTAATGAGCCTTCCCAGAGCCGTGTGGAGGAAATTGGAAAACGGCTTCAATAGCGATTGTTTTCGCTAAATTGCATTGTCAATTTGATAGGTCATAAAACTCCTTGTAATTTGTAGCGTTTTGTAACGGGACTGCGGAGTTGACGTTTAAAAAGTACAAGTTGGTTAATAGTTTATCTGTTTTAATGTCTCCTTTGATGACAGTTGAGATGTTTTAGGCAATGTTCTTATTGGATTAGGTAAGATTAGGAAAAATTTAAGGAGAAAAGAGGTAAAGTTCTATCTGGAGTCGTCGTGGCGATGGGGCTTACTAGCCTGGGGGAATCGAGACACTATGGAAGAAGCCAATTGAACCGAAGAGTGGAGTCTTTTTCCCACTTCCCTATTGTAAGAAGAGGGGACAAAAAAGCAAAAGGAGGCGGCACTTCTGCGCACGGGGTAAGGGGCGAGGTTGGGAACCTCACTCCATTGCACTCTCCAAATGTTGGTGGCCCCACTTTCATTGGGACAGGGATTGGGCAAACACATACAACAGTTCACAGGGAAACCCTGTCCTGTGACGCGCGACAAGCCCATCAGTGGAGGTGGCGTCGGTCCCTAACCTTTTTTATAAATGTATATATATATATATACATTTATAAAAAACAGATTAAATAATTTAAAGGCAATTACAGGTTTTCACTACTAGCAACAGATTATTTGAAATAATGTGTATCCATATCGTTACTAACAATCAAGCTCGCTTAACTCAATAATAAGTTCGTATGACATCGCAATATAAATAACATCACAATTCAAGTAGGTACAGTTATATATACATATCCTAAAGTTAGCAGTTAAATAGCGATTCGGTCATCAGTTTCCTAACCGAAGCACAGTTCAAGTTAAATATATCTAAATCATGTTTTAAATAAATTGAATTTATTTGCTTACTCGCTCGGCACACAAATGAGTTCTGACGATAGTTGTATTTACTGACAGGCACATGGATGGGAACACAACATCGGCTCGACTTAACAGATATTTTTGGAAATATATATTATGAGTAACTTTTATAAGAAATAAAACATCAGCAATTTCCCGTCAAAGGTCCATGCAGCCCACGATCACGGTATCGTACCCCCGAATGGACCCCACTGCGACGACCCTCTGCGTAGAGCGACGATCCGCCCAAACCGGAGCACCGTACGTCTCCATACTCCGACAGACCCCGGATTACAGTTGCTTGCAGGCGGCCTTGGATCCTCCGAGGTACGGGAGGAGTCCGCACAGCACACTCGCCGCCTTCACGACCTTCGGTCCCACCATAGCTAAGTGTGGGCCGAAGGTCCACCCTCCGTCAAGGACGAGCCCCAGATATTTTATATGGGGGCTCATCCTGACACTGTTGTCTCCGATCTGCACAGCGGCCTCCGGTGGGAGCCCCCTGCGGCCGGTCCCGCGGAAGAGAAGGGCTTCGGTCTTATCAAGTCTGACCCGAAGCCCTAATCTCTCTATGCGGCTGTTCACGAGGTCAACGAAAAACAACGGCCAGCCGCGCCGCCGCTTTATAGTCCTTTCCCCGGAATACACGAGGGTGTTATCGGCGTAACATATGACACCCATCTTGGGGAGGAGATGGCCTTGCAGGACACAGTCGTACCCGACGTCCCACAGGATTGGTCCAAGTACGGAACCCTGCGGGACGCCGCGGCACACTCGCCGCCACTTCACAACCCCGACCGGTTCTCAAGGGCTACTCTGCGACCGGAGAGATACGTATCCAACAGCCTCACGAGATAGGGAGGCACCTTAAAAAAGAACAGTGCCTTCCGGATCACGTTGCGCAGGAGACTATTGAATGCGTTCGCAAAGTCCAAGGACACCGCGACCACCACCTCACCCCTTTGTTCGGCGTCACCCGTCACCACCCGAAGGCGCTAGGGGGCGTCGATCGTCGGCCGGCGTGCTCAGAACCCGAACTGCGAATCAGACAGTCGGAGTCCCGTACCCTCCCCCAGATTCTGAACGAGACGGGAGGCCACAATCCGTTCTAAAGTCTTTCCAGTCTCGTTCAGCAGCATTACCGGTCGAACCGACGAAGCCGAGTCCAGGGCCCGCCCTGCCTTTGGAAGCAGGCAGAGCCGACCCTCTTTCCATGCCCCCGGGAACTACCCCGCAGGCAGCGGTCAAAAACTTCCCAGAGGCCATCCCCGAGGTTCACGAGAGAGATCGCTAGCACTCGCTCGTGCACCCCGTCTAGACCCGGTGACCTCTTCTTACTCTGGAGGCGAGTCAGAATCGCATCCATTTCAGTCTCCGTGACGGGTGGCGGAACACCCTCGCACGCGCGTTTGGACTGTTCCTATATTGAGCAGGAACAGTCCGGCAGCTACCGCCCACATCTCTACTTCCCTCTCTTTCAGGTTTGTGGCCGGGTTGCCCAAGCCGTGGACTCGGTATTAGGGTCCCCGGCCACGAGCACCCGGATGGGGGCTAGCTGCTCCATTAGTGGCCCTAGAACTTCGAGAAACTGTTCCAGGGCCGCTAAATTGCGGTGCGGAGAGAAGTAAACCCCTACGAACGCAACCTCTCCCCAATGTGCTGCGGTCAGTCCCACCGGGGCATATGCTGGACAAGTGCCCTAGACCCAAGCACCGGAAACAGCGCCTGGGACGCGCCTGTAGGAAGTGCACCACGAGCCGGCACCACCCCGCTGTTACACTTCCGGCATCGAACAACTTCTTAGCCGCTGTCGCCGGGAGCTCGATGTGGGCCGTACCCGAGCCGAATTGTCCTATGTGATAATTGCGCACAGAGACCTGGCCCGGGTTGCAGCCCCTCTCCTTTGCAACCGCAGTCGCAAACCTCTCAGTGACCGCATCGCTCTGTCCGGTGACCTTTATATCCGCCTTCTTTTCCTGCCTGAGCGCCTCCACTTCTTCTGCTCGCACCTCCTGTAGAAGAGACTCTTTCTTCTATAGCAATATTTACGCTAGTATTATTTGAGCAAAAATTCCCCTTCGACGCCAACTCAATTCGGAAGCAATGTAACAATCGCGTAACCCATAATTATTGTATAATCTTTTTTAATCTTTAAGAAGTTACTAGACAACGGAAATATATTTAAGATTATAAGTAATTTAACATATTTAAATTTTTAATATAGAAATACAGGCAGTAAATAGATAAACTTCCATGACCTAGGCGGGATACGAACCCGCCACCTCTGGTGCAACGCGCTCGGCGTACCCGCTTACGTAACCACAGAGCCAATGGATCCACTGCAAACAGCAAACATAAAAATCACAACTCGACATTCATACTTCTCTTCATATAGACGGTTGCGAAGACTTGACACCACCTTCCTACTGTTTCCGATCAATCTGATCATGGCATGTCATTCTTGGTCTTCCCCGGTACTTTCTTCCACATTCGCATTGTATATCTGTTTTACTAACCTTCACCTACCATTCTTTCATAAAAAACATAAAAATAAGATTCTAATGTTTTCTTATACACATTATTCTCGCACATACGGCATGATAATGGTCTTTATACTTGCAATCTGAAATATGTTCTTGTGTTTGTAAACTAAGACTATGCATTCTTAATGCCCTCGACTTATTCTCAAAGCGAAATTTATGTGCCATTTGCCGCACCGTTTCCCTCTACATTTGAATTAGGTTCCAACTTTCACTATATTTAATACAGCTTTGTGAGAGCCGAGAATATATCTTACGAATAACTGAGGAATAATGTAAATTAAAATATTACTTAGGTGAATGCTGAATGGAGGTATGAAAGCGGAGTTCTTGTAGTACTTTAATCCGCGTTCTTAATTAGTTAAACTATAATAAAAGTTTCTCAATACGTGTTCTTAAGAAACGTCTTAAAAAAAAGTGTCTAAAAGTGTAAAGAAAAAGAGGCTGGGCAGATGGATGATAGGTACGCAGGATAATTTAAAGAGAAGTAGGAGGAGATAGTGCCACGCTGCATAGGAGGCCACTACCGCCTCCTTGCATGGTGCATGACACTATATCCTCCTATGCAACGGAATTGGGCCGGCACGACCGGGGAAGTACCTCTTGCTCACTTGGTACCGGCGTGAAGTGCGGTTTGTGAGTAGTCAGTGGCCCAATGGGGGATATAGGAGGACAACGCATCTGCGTAACAATCATGCAAATGTCCATTGGCACTGGTAGTCATCCAAATGCTCCGATTTCTCGTTTGCCCCTTATGCTATAAGAAAAAATAGTCATGTCGTACAGTGTAATAAATCATTGACGCAAAATAGAAAACCAGTGGCGGTGTATTTTGTACAGTGGAAGCGAAGGGTCGAGACTAGGTTTTGGGTAGAAAGAAAGAGCGACCACTTTCTGCATGCATCCCGATATGAGGATAAACATTCTGTTTAAGGTACATTGCAGCTAATGTGTTACTATTATTCTCATGTCTAACGTTGTCGGGGCAGCTCCTGGACAGCTAAAATGGCCTCAGGGCTGATGTTAACATCATTTGGCTAGTGGAGAATACCACAACTGAGCGGGCCGTCTCTCTTCAGCTACTGACGGTAGAAAATATTCGCGCGCGGTAGTCTCAGAATACTTAACCAGCGATAATCTTTGAGCTAGGTAACTAGGCAAATCACGGATCGTATTGGGATTAGTCCTTACTTAAAAGATGTATTTCGGACCGTTCGTGGCCGAACGTGTGTGCTGTTGTCTATCTTGACGTGTGTCTGGGTTGTAGTGAATGTTTCACATTCGTCTCTGCGTGCGTCTGCGTGTCCCTACACCATATGTGTCTGCGAGCGTATTTGTTGAGACTTGAAAGTGTTACAGGTAAACCATTGACATGAGATCTGCTCTTAAATAAGACGAAAATAAAACCTAATTTATTTGACTGTTTGGATTGGCGCGGCGGAAGAATAATTATAATAGCTTTTGTCCGTATTACTTGCAAAACCATAAAAGAAGACCTCTCGCTTACATAATACTGTCGTGAAATTATGGCTATGCTGTTGCCTCGTTATTTCTAAGTATTACAAGAGAAAAATAATCTGTTATTACAGATTCAAGTTTCCAGTATACAGAAATCCAAAATGGTGATATTTAAACGGTCGTTCAATGAAACTAGAGATCTTTTAAGAATGTAATATCCTCAACTCATTACACGTTACTTTGAAGAATTATGACTTGGCAAAGTCCTTTATTGGAAATACCTCTACGGGCCTGAAATATTGCTAAGTCGTGAAGAGGTAAATTCCCTAATTACAAATTCTTCAGTCAAATTTTACCAACGTTTTTCTTTGTGCCCACCTTATGAAAATAGCAAGTCACTCAATTTATATGCATTTTTTTACATAACGTACAGTGTTTGCTTATATGAAGATATTTTATGTGTATCAAAAATACTCGTCATCGCCCAAAGATCGAAATTCGATGATAATTATAAAAAAAATCTTTCGACTTTCAATACAGCTGGACTGTAAAAGATTTTTATTGGTATACAAACAAAATAACAACACGTAATGAAAACGTCATAACCTATTATGTCTTACAGAAGTTTTAACGTTATATTTATACTGTAGTGTGGGTAACGTTCTTTTATTAAAAAAAAAAAATTAAAGTATTATTAGTTGAATGCCTGTTAGATAAAAATATATTTAACACTCTGCACTTCCCCTACACATAAACTATAAGTGCGCCAAATTTCATACACCTCAGTTCGCGCAATTTTCGTAAAAATAGCTCCCGACTTTTATATCACGTATTAATATAATGATAATTATAACATATAATATGTTACTTCGGCTGCCGAATTTCAACAGTACAAATGATCGCACTCGCCATTATAACATATTGGCTCTCGCGTTCTATGCACTCTCACAATTTTCACATGCTTGTTTTACAGTGTGGGAGGACAAGTGAGCAGCCGTGGAGATTTGGTGACTACTAACGCCCATTGACTTTCGCATTTACATATACACCGCCCTCCTCTTTTACTTTTGTAAAAAAAGGACTCACGGTGTAAATTTTGTTATACTTATACTGCGACTTGCAAGTAACTACCAAAAACTACATATCCACGAGATTAATGAAAGCTAATGACGTACATTATTCAGTTTTCACGTGGAATTTGTTACGATACAATGTTGTGGAAGTAAGTAACATAATCGAATCGAATAACAGTATCACCGCCGCAGACGGTTTGGTGTTCCAATTAAATATATTCTGTGCGTGTCCATAGAGATTCCGCTCTCCGGAATGTAAAGTGGCATCAAAATAATTTTGCTTCAATTCGTTTTCTCGTAATGGGCGGTCGAAAAATCAGCCAAACCGTTTGAACGCGTTGTGTTATCGATTCTAAGAAGCCAACTTTTAAGAATATCTTGATATCTATATGAACATGTTGAATAAATACCCTCTTTAGCCTTACCACATGTATAGATATCCGTAGTTTTTGTATGTGTGTATAATTGTATATAAACTAAAGACATATTTTTATACTATAATCCATTTATTTCTCAGTGGAAGGGAACTACCGACACCCATAAGTAATATATATATTCATTATTTAACTAGTCCGACGTTCCAGAAGCTCTACAGCAAATATGGGCACATGACGGTCAAATGAACTTGCGTAAACTTAAGACACCAATATATAAACCCCTTAAATACTTCTGTGTCAAAATCTCACAACAAACAACACAGATACAAAGTATAATGTATAAGGTAAAGATAATTTCCATTATGTGTAAATCTCAGTAGGATTTGTCTCGGTACTGTCTGCGGTATAGAATTACACTGCCGGCTGTCCCACCGCAATATACCCGCTCACAATTTATACGAGCGACTTGTTTGTCGCAGCGTGTTTGCTCTGCTGTTCCGATGGCTCGTTCATTTTTATGAGTTATGGATAAGGTGGGTCCACCGCTTTGTTTGTTATTACCATTCTATTGTTTGTTCCTCAAGTTAGCTTCTATTGGATATATGAGGTTTGGGTACAAAATGTGTAAATCTAGAGAGAGATTAATTCTCTTGATGACATAAGTTATTGCATTAAAATAAGGTTTTTAATGCAATTATTGACACAAGTTATGAATTTATTAATTTATCTTTTAAATTGGATCTAATACTCTGCTTATTATTATTCTACTTTTGTTCCTCCAGTCAAACTTCCGTGTAGGATATAGGATGTGTCGGTGCCAAACAGATATGTATGGCGACGGCGGCGGCCCCCACTTTTGTGGGTGCCAACCTTTCGAACGAACCTTCTCAAGTAGGCACCGGCGCGCGCGCTTCACACTATCACTTCTGTAGGATATAGGATGTTTAGGTACAAGATATTGTGCAACTCTAGAGAGAGATTAGTGAAATTATTAACGAAAAATATGACTATTTTAAGGTTTCTTTTAAATTAATAAAAAATATTATCATATGTGCTTTTTTATTAATACCCATTCAGTTATTTGTTCTTAAAGAGAGGCTTCTCTTGGATATAGGAGGATTGGGTACAAGATAAAACAAAACTAGCAAAACTAGAGAGAGATTAATGCAATCATCGACATTAATGATGACTTTAATAAAGTTTATTTTATATTAATAACAAAATACTATAAGTTGGGCCTACCGCCTTGTTTCTTCCCATTCTATTATTGTTCCTCAAGTCGCGAGACATTGCGCAAATATAGAGATATATTAATTGTATTACTATCTTTGTAGTTCTGTACAATATCTTATGTGCTTTAATAAAATGAAGGCATAAGTCTAAGGAGTTACGTTATACATACATCTCATCAATATTGGATTCAGTTAGCTTTTGTAACTGCAAACCACACTATCCTTACCGTTTCTTCAAGCCTCCAACCAGAATAGGATAATTTAAATATCTCACAGTGTCATATTTTATTCCAGTTGTTAACCGTGCATTAAACGTCTCTACAAACAATTATATTATCCTCGCAAGCATACTTTGGCACAGAACCAATGTCGGCTATCTCCCTCGACTATTTGAAGCTATTATTTTTAAAGTGCGCCCAGGTCATGTATATGAGAAGCACTTAAGGTCCTTTGTAGCAATCGAGGAGGATTAAGCAATCAAACGACATTGTAATTTAATTCTAAGAGAGAATTAAGTTTTTATGCATTAGCCTTTGGTTTTTAAGAATTTCGTTTAAATGCTCAGTATTGATGCTTATAGAACAGAGACAGGCGAATGAATCCGCAGGGTTTTAGTGGATCGTCATGCCAAGAAACCTATACAACCTTCGGATTCCACTGAATGCTGGTTCCACCACCGAATGATTTTCCGAGAAGCTGCTCAAAAAATCGTAATAAAATACTTACTAAACATTTTGTGAAGTGCTGCTTGTTTTAGTGGGATCCGAAGGTTCTTTAGTTTCTATTTGTATTTGTTCTCAATTCTATTGCTACAATTTGTGTATTTCTTATTACTGTCAGCAAAGAGTATTTTCTTACCAACCAGTGTCATCGTAACCATACAGACTTGTGTTGTGCTGGGATTTAAAAACTAAACTGTATACATTGATTCGCTTGCTTTATAGCCTCTGTGGCAATCCTGTGGCTTTACACGTAGTATGTAAGTCCACATTGTGATTACCTAGCTAGAAGATATGCGTTATGTGGTGTAGCCTTCGCTGAGTATGCTCGTAATAATGAAGTGAGAGAGAGCTCAGGTGTGAAAGGTGGTGTCGGTGTAAAAACGAGAAAGGGCATGCTCCGTTGGTTCGGGCATGTCGAGGAGGCAAAAAGAAAAAAGAGGTATGTATGGATCGACATATATGCGGCTCCGTTCCGCAAACCCCATTGAGCTATCACGAAGCTGTCGTGATTTATTACTGTTGTTGTTGTAAGAAAAGCTTAATTGCACAATAAGATTAATAAACTAGCTAAAAAATCCCAATAATTTCCCCAGAGCGCGCAGTTTTGTAGACCGTACACATATTTACAGTTTTGCAAATGAAAATAAAGGTGTGAACATAATGATCATTTGTATTATACTAATTTAAAAATCCGCTAGTGATGTGTTACGACTGCGCACAAAACTAAACGACTATAGATAAACGATAACCGTCGAGTTGTGATCAGTGTGTCAGCATTTATTGCATTGCACGTCTGCCATTTGCATACGTTTGAATACTAAGCACCCGCGGCATAGTTTCATGCTACTTTAATTGGATGGTTCGATTTATGTTTAACGAATAGATATTACAGACTTAATTTCATGCCTATGTAAAATCGATTTATGTACTTATCGAATAGAATCATCGTGGGCACAGCGATGTACAACTGGCTTGATGACCACTTTACAATGAGTGTAAAACAAATTGACAAAATAACTGCCTACATATTATAACATAAAAAGAACCTATTTCTTCGGTCTCAATTATGGTCCTTTCGATTCCACAGGTACCGAATAGCAGAAAATGTACAAGTAAGTTTATAGCAACGTCAGGAGTGGCGCAAGGTTCTAACTTAGGTATTCGTCTATTCCTAATATTTATTAATGATTTGGTTTGTAAAATCAACAGTGAATGTTTGGTTTACGCAGACGACTTAAAAAAATTTTGGACGCATATCCAAATACAGTGACTGCGGTAAGCTTCAAATTGATGAAGTGTAATTACCAACTGGTGTGATGAAAATGCTGTCGCAAAATATTAAAAATGACAAATAAGAACATTATATGGTGAATGTGGTTCGTGATCTGGGGGTAATGTTTGATTCAACTAAGTCTGTCAGACCTCATGACAACCGTATCTGCACGACTGGACGTATGCCGTTTTTGTACTTAGGAATACCAATCCTTTTTAACAAGCGAGCTCTCTAATTACTTTATATTACTGTCCAGTTAAGAGTATAGTTGAATACTGATCAACTGTAAGGACTCCTGTATATAGAAAGCACATTGACAGAATTGTAGCTATACGGAGGAGGTTTCTTCGAGCGCCGTGTTCCAAGTTACGGCTAAAGCGTCAAGTAACACACTACGATGATCGACTTCGAAAGCTCAAAATTATGAGCCAAGAGAACAGAAGGTGGTTAAGCGGCTTGTATACGCTACACAAAATTTTAAATGTATCAATTGATAGTGAAATAATTAATCAGATAAATTTTAAAGTGTCAGCTCGGTCTATGCATAATCCACAATTGTTTTCTATTCCCCCAAGCAACAATAATGTCTCCCAAAATAATCCACCCTTAAGAATGTGTAACAATTATAACTCAATGTACTCCCAATCTGACATATTCTACAATAGTTATAGCGCATTCAAAAACTGTCTTGCCCACATCGTCACATCCTAAATATTGTGAATGACACATATAATAGTGTCTTTGCATTTTGCGCGTGTACTTTTTTTGTTTTTGTTTTATTACTTGTAAAGCTTGTATAATGTGCTATAAATTGAAATGTTGTGTGGAGTTGTAACTGGACGTCAGATTGAAAATTAAATCTATTTTGCTTACTATGTGTCTTGTAATACTTGATCTGTTGTCTGTTTCGGTACCTTTTTGAATAAAATAAAATAAAAGTATATATCCTAGCTATTTACATAAACCTTAGTTGATCTTTCGAACGACGACTAAGTCTAGCATCTTTTTCAATTATCTTAAATATAAATTCCAACAATTTATATTTATAAATGTAGAAATGAAAAAAAAAAACTTTAAAGGCGTTACTTTTTTAGAATTCGCTTGTCTTAATTTCTTGGACAAGTAAAAACTTAGATACAAAAATAGTTAATATTAAAAGGTCATGACACAAGATATGGCTAGAATGAAATATAAAAAACCGGAAAAAGATTCTTTTCTTATGTGTGATGGGGGTTTATAAATTTCCAATAAATTAATTTTTAAAATGGGATGCTACACAGTTGTTAGCTTCATTTTTTTACTGGAAATAAAATTATTCTTATATTATTCCAGATTGTATTCTATACCTGTTAATGCCTAACTTCATTTAAAACCATTCAGTTTATTTGTAGAATAACAGACACACACAAAATCTGCATTTATTTATAACAAGGATTAAAAAGATTTGAACGGATATTTAACTACGGAACTCTTTTTAACACATTCCATTTCATTCCGATCATTAAAAACTCTCCATGTGGCAGCAACTGAATTAAACTCGATCGCTGAACGGTTTTTTAATAATAAAAGTTGCGAATATTGTCATTGAGGTGTATTGAATTTCCTATAGAATTCGACGTATTGGATCGGGCAGATTGTACTTCTCTTTTAATTATATACGAAATTACTTAGTATCCAGGGCCGTATTAAGTATTTCTCTATGTATTATGCTTTCCAATATTTCTTATGGTTTGTGCTATAGAAGAAAATTTACCCCTGAGCTTACAGCCTACATGCCATGGCGTTCTTAGCGTATAGCATAATCCAGCTCTGCACTCTTTCTACCTCGATTAATCCTCCAAAAAGTATAGGTTCGTCTACACCACAGAACAAGCTTCTAACATTATCACACATTGCAGTACAGTCCTTATATTAACATAATAATCCTTATCATCTTTTCCGCACAGCAGCTCAAAGTACAAAGGATGTTGGTATATTGCAGTCTAATCGTACCGGAATGACCGGGTGTCCTTATAATGCGCTGACACAGCGCCTGTTCTATATTAGCAGGCATCTTTGAGTCTTCGCAACCGATGTCATTGTATGAAGAGAGTTACGAATGTGGTGAAGGCATGGCAGGTATGTAAGAATCGTGATATTTAGCGCTCCGTTCACTCTGCCCCACTAGGGAACTAGAAAACCAACGTTAACGAGTTATCAGGCTTCTCTAAATAGGATTAGGGGAAGAATGAGATAACAAAGTATGTTAATGACTACCGATGCCATATCTGCGTAATTGTAATGCAGACGTGTAGCCTTCCTTCCCTCCTCCCCACAAATGATCACCACGCTACCGACAAATCGCACGAAATGACGAGTGTAGTATATCATAATCACGTGAGCGAGAGATAACGTCTCCGGTCGTGCCGGTCAAGTTCAGCTGTAATCCAGCATGGCAAATGAAAACTTACATATAAATAATTTGGAGAAGGTACGTATTGAGATAGTGGGTAGGATTGAAATTGAAACTCTCGACTTAGTATGCATTGAGCGGTCGGGACGTGTAGCGATCGCCCCCGACGACGTTATCACCCCACTCACGTGCCCCCAATTGTTTTCTGACGACATAAATTATTCTTTCAAATCTGATTTTATGAATTGTCAACTAAATCGTATGCGTAATAATGAGCTTCATGGCGTGTCATAAGCATTAAGAGAGACGCGACATGAACGAGAACGATCTACGAATTGCGTGCTTAGTATTCATGAGAATGTTTGAGAAATGCTGTGACATTTGCAATTTTTGTTTCATTAGATATTCATGTTAAAACGGATTGTTGTGTGAATCTTGTGTCGCGGGTGTGGAATATCTGCTATCAATCGTACCGAGTGGACGAGTTTAAAATGTATTCCGTCAATTTGTATAAATATATTGCAATTTTTTTAAGCACACTTAAACAGTTCTTGTGAAATTCGATCTATTGCTACACCACATTCGCCTAGCCCCGTGCTCACTTTAAGGACTTGTGTTATAGGTGAAACGTGACAGTATTACTTTAGGGCGGTACCAAGTGAGCGAGAGTTATCTCCCTTATCGTGCCAGCCCAATTCAACCGCAGTGCAGTATGGTACTACCACTTATTTATATTTGTCAACTTAGTTCTTGTTACTGACAATGAAGAACATTTGTCTCCCACTATACTAGAAGTCCCCCCTGGCTTCACACTGATATTTCAAGAACCATGGTGAAAATTCACTGATTTACATACATATAAAAGTGAATTTATTTCGTGGCAATGATGATTCAATGTCATAGTAATGGCAACAAATTAAATTTATGACAGAACAACGCCGATCGGGGCAGCTGGATGTCAATAATTTTAAAAGGATTTAATTTGCTATTTATTTCACAACTTTGGTTACATTATCAAAGTTTTATAACGATTTTGAAATTTATTTACAGCATTTGTTCAGCGCAAATAATGTTGGATCTGAATGGTAAACTAATTTTTCAAATCGGTCCTGTACTTTTTTGGGAGATTTGAAAAAATCTTGCATACTATCAATACAAACAAACGAAAAATCAAATGTTTCCTCTTTATAATATTAGTATAGATAAGACAGAATAACACAATTTAATTGAAATTATTACTGTGTAATTGGTTTCATATTTTTGAGACATTTTGAAGAAAAATACCCAAACTGCATTGGATTATATTATTTGCTGACTTTTGTTTATATTATTTGGAAACTATATGTTGTATAAATGTTTTTCAAACTATCACGGGTACTTAAAAATACTCGTATCATTGGAAGTATTAACTTTATATTGATTTATTAATTATTAACTTTATAGGAAGTATTAACTTTATATAGGCGGGCTTAGAATTCGCGACCTATCGTATGGTCGAGCCGGACGGTAGCCACATGTCATGATATGTTTATATTATTCATGAGACACGTCATGATGATTATATATTTCACGAGACATGTCATGATATGTTTATATACTTCATGAGACACGTTATGGCATGTTTATGTTCTACATGAGACACGTCATGATACGTTTATATTCTTCTTTCTTATACATTATGCGCATCCTCATAATAAAAATATCCTTTAATTCCCCCACAATATCCAACTACATACATGTTTCATAATAGAATTCCGTAAAGTAATATTATTTTTTACAAAATATTACAAGTGTAGCCCCCGAGTATCCATCACTTGAGACGTGAAAGCCTACAGAAACATCACTATGAAGTTCGAGCTATCGATCATATGTAACTTGATTGTGAACGTTCGAAAATAGTTCACACTGAACCCACACACAAGTCAAGTGAAGATTGAACATCGGAAATTCTTACAAATTTGAGTAAGTTAACAAGTTTGTGTAACTTAAATATACTGCCTTAGAAACATTTTATAGAATACTAGCAAGCCGCCCCGCCCCGGCTTCGCCTGTAAAAAGCAGGGGCCGGAATGTTACCATAACAAATTATACACAAAACCTAATCGGGAATTGCGCTATCCACACAGGAAAACTATATGAAAATCTTTTCAGTAGATTTTGAGATAAAAACATTACATACCTACTGGATAATCCTGTACTGGAAGTTATAAGTAAGTATTTTTAGTTGATTTAATGACAAGGTGTCACCGACTCCAATGGACACCGCTATATGACCTAATTTAGTGTTTTTAAAGAAAAAGTACGATTTCTTAATTAACTACAGGTTGTTTTGTAATACGTTGTACACCAGAGAGCGTATTCAGTATTCGATTCTAATACCGAATAAATGTAAAAAAGTGGACATGAAAAAATAAAATATATTTACCTACGTTAGTCTTTGAAATATAACTACTCGTATACGTCTACCTAGATCGGACGTACGTTAGCCACCCGTACAGCTGAGGCGCTCGGGGTGTATGATTTTTACTCGTTGCAAGTTTCTAGCGATATCATGCGGTACCCATATTTTACGTACTGTGAAGTTTAGTATGTACACAAACAATAACCTACCGTTTCCTAAAAAAGATCGATCTTGTCCACTTCATCTTGTATAATGAACAATATGTCCTATATCAAGCTTTATAATAGACACTTACTTGTATCTACAGGTATATATCAATGCTCATTATAAATCAAACGAGATGTCCCGTCCTAGCTAGAATTATTCAATAACTGCAGGAAAATCCTTGCCACGGCCTAGTCAAACTTACTTTTGCAATAGTTTTAGTTATGACAGCGCTCGATCGTATTCAGGGATTTATAGAAAGTGAAAATTGTCCGTGATATTTAATTAAATATAATTTTAACATGACTCTAGTACGAGGCTAACCTCGTATTTTTCAGTTTAAGTAAAAATAATAAGGATTGAGATTTATTCCATAATATCTGGACCATTTGGAATAACATATATATTGACTTTAAAATACCCCAATTTATGGTGGGACTACTACTTACCACTTATGACATCATGGGCCTCAGTACCATCGCTAATCGTGGGTGTGCTAGCATATCTACTGGACTTACAAGTTGTGGATGTACTAGCACATCTCTGCCTACCTCTTCGGGGATAATAGGCGTGAAGGAACTTTTTTATGATGGGACTCAGATAAAAATAAAATATAGTATATAAATATTTTTGAAATAAATTATAAATATTTGAAGTTTGTACTGTTGTAAGAGGCAGTTGACACGCTACACTACAGCTGAACTGTAGGGTGAACAATCAACCGGATACTGTGACACAGTGATTTCATATTGAGAGTTTCCAGTGGCCCATTGGAGGGGAGGTGACAAGAAGGGCAACACATCTGCTCAACAATTATGTAGCTACCTATGGATATAGACAGTGCGAATATTTGGGAAAATGATAACATGTCAAAACCACTCACTCGTAGTGAAAATTGATGACTCACGGACAGACAGCTTATTAGGGGCTTTGTTTTATAATACGCTTAGATGTATTCAGATGTACTCTACACATACTGTAGTAGAAAACATATATCGTAGTAGAGAACATATAATACAAACCTAATGTACGTAGTCGTTAAAATAGCTGTGCCACTGAAGGAAACTTTGCAGTTTTCAGAACTAAATCACCACGCTTTTACTACATACTCGTATCGGTTGAGGGTTTGCTTTCTGTTGTTGCTGTGTTTGTGTTATAGTGTCCTTTATATTTACTAATTTAATCAATCGAAAATAACAACAGAAACATGCAATGTGATTTCAAAATGTTACAGAATTGCTTAAAATATGAGCTGATTGATACTAATAAATTATCAAGGTTAACAAAAATGCCTATCTGCATTTCTATGCGCATTGGCATTTGTGTCCTTCGTACTCTATCGAAGCTCCGCTTTTCCAAACGCTATCAACTATAGAATTAAATAAAACCTCGTTGTAGATAATATTCTTATTTCTTAATTATATGACGTGTTAGTAGGAAGTAGTGCCATGTTACATTGCAGCTGTACTTGGCCCGCACGAACGGGGAGATACCTCTCGCTTATGTTATGATGCCTTAAATTGCCAGCTATGCTCTCGCATTTCGTGAAGTTTGTGAGTAGTCGGTGGCCCAGAGGAGGACAGGAGATATTGAGGGCAACGCATCTGCATAACGATTACGCGGATGTTTATAGGCGGCGGCGTTTGTCCTATAAAAACACTACGGTACTAAAAATATGACGATTTATAAAGATTCTTAGTACCAAACTGTGATTATTTTTCTATAGCTAATATTACAGAACATAAAGAGGTTGTGTTGATGGATTTTATGCAATTTTCAGTATCTATCGTACCTGGCGCAGCTCGCATCCGCTGGGATTAAGTTCGATCTTTTCGCAATACTTTCAAGGTAAACAGCTTCGCCGTCAGACCGATAGACGTTCAAAAATTAATGACGTACTTTCTTATAACAGTGTTGAAGTGATTGGGATTTAGTGTTTCATTTGATTGAAATAAATTTTAAAAATATACAAAATACTGCATGAAAGGGGCGCAACAGGGGATGTTTTTACGGATTGACAGATTGAGTGGTTTGACAGATTAGTGATTAATATATTTATTAATAGAGTTTAGCAGAATACCGACGACCGGTCAACGCAGCGATACGCCAAACGTTATGCCGTGAGTGGCGAGATTGAATCCCGCCCAGGAAATGGCTGTTATTATATATTTTTCCGTAACAAAAAATCCAAGTATAATTCCTGTAACACAAGTCCTAGGACTAAGCGCAGGTGACAACCTCAGCACAGCAACACATACGGGATCTGGGAGCCAAGTAATTCACAAACATTGTGATAAAATATTGGCTCAGAATAATCGTGTAGTTAAAAAATAGTTTAGGATATTGATTACATCACAATGAAAAGTTTAATTGAAATTAATTTAATACACTTCTAATAGATCAATTTTTTTCGATATAAGATGTGATTTAAAACGACCATGGATGTATCGAACGTGATTCGTGTTGAGAACGCGGTAAGAATATATTTTTGGAAACAGAAATCATTTTCAATTTCACGGCTCAATCTTTGAATGTTCAGGGTGAATATGTAAAAGGGCATTCGTTGGGGACAACAAAGTGTAATGGTTCCGTGCCAACTCGCGTTTGATGTATGTACGAGTACGAGAGGCCATTCTGTTATGGATAAAGGAATAAGATTTATAGAGATATGTTATGCAGGTTATAGAAATAAGGTATGCAGGTTTTAGAAATAAGTTATGCAGGTTATAGAAATAAGGTATGCAGGTTTTAGAAATAAATTATGCAGGCCATAGAAATAAGTTATGCAACCTTAGAAAACATCGCGAATGCGTTTCAATTGTTTCTATGATATACGTTTTGTGTAGACGGTCACGAAGGAGTGTTCATTCCCAAGATAGGTATTTAGCTAAAGTTTATGCACAATATTTTTAACAAAAGGTCAATAATAAGGCATTCCGGTTAAAAAAACGGAAACAGTGGGCAAAATTAATTTGCGGTGGGCCAACTGACCAAGTTCTTTTAAAAAGTTCATTACGTAGATAATAATAATTATAATAATAATACTTATCACTATACTAATTATCACACCATGTTAGGCTTAGTACCGCAAGGACTTATGTTACAGGTACTAGAAAACGGAAATAGATTTGAATCTAATTAAACTATCATAAATTTAATTAAATGTTATATATTAAAAAAAATTGTTATAAACATCCATGACCTAGGCGGGTTTCGAACCCATGACCTCTGGCGTAACACGCAGCCAAACCGCCAAGTTAACAACTGAGCCAGCCGTTAGTCAACAACAAGTAGATGTGTTTAAATACAAGGCTATCATTTCGTTCACCGTAGGTCTGTAATACATACTTTTAAAATATAGAGGCGAGTCGTGAGCATTTGTCGTTTGTCGTTAGGCTGTAGGGCGATCAATCATGTGTATAATAGGCACGTCTCGTCGCGCACGTTCTTAAATAATTTGTCAAAGCTCACTCCCTGCTCAGTGCTCACACAGGGACAACATTTTTGACTACTTACCATTTTTCTTGACATCCGTACACCTTTCAAGGAAAATGATCGAGTTAATTGATATAAATATAATAGTTAAGGCGTAGTCACAAGAGTGTGCACAAATGTTAATTCCTGTTTTTTTTCCAATACTAATCTTTTGTTTCCTGAATTGAATATTTGACGACTGGCTGGCTCAGTTGGTAACGTGGCGGTTAGTCCGCGTGTCACGCCACAGATCGCGGGTCCCACCTAGGTCATGGATGTTTGTATATATATTACATGTATTTCCATAATAAAATCTTAAATGTATCAAACTTCTTAAATGTATAAGAATATTAAATATGTTTCCGTTGTCAAGTACCTATAACACAAGTTCTTACGGCACTTAAAATAGGACTAGGCTAGTGTGGTGCGATAGGTCCACAGATATCATTATTATTATTATTAGACAATATTCTTTATGATTGTGTTTTTCGTATTTATATTGTTTTTTTTTTCAATATTACTGCCTAGTAAAACATAGACACAAGTTGCCTGGAAGACATTGCGCGTAGTAACTGTAGACATCTGTCATAAACGTAACGAAATAAGACTGTTTACAACTACTAGATATTACATTTACTAGAACGATATACATTACTCGTATTTTGATAAGCCCCCTCCCCCACGCAGCCGAATGAAGGATATCAATCATTTTTATTTCGGACTCAGTTACGGCCCGTAAGCGTTGTTATGGATATTAGGTAAAATTAACAACTCTTTATAATACTTTTGACGTGAAAAATGTGTTTATGGTACCGTTTATAAAAACGATTCACGATTTTTTATTGTCTATGCTATATATATATATATATATTTATTGATCCCAGAAGCCAGAAATTGAATGAATGATGTGTTTTGTTTTATATTTTTACCCAAGTGAACGATGGTTAGGTTTTTGTGTGTGTGTGTGTTTCCATATTTTTGAAGACTCTGTAATCTAAATGGTGTGAATTTTAAGAATCAGAGGCATTGCTTAATTCAGATTAATTACAAGACACGGAATCTAAACTTAAAAATATTGATATTTGGTCCGGTTTTGAGTACAATAAGGGTGTAGTTAATTTTAAAATTTATACAAAACTCATACATAATCTAATGTACATGTTACTTGTAATCAGTTAACGTCACTTTGCTTATATTTATGCTTTTTTAAATATTCTTTGCAGAGTAAGAACGAATGTTTGAGGAATAATTCAATTCGTATGGAAAATGAATATTTTAAATACCTATTATTTTTAATATACACATAATTCTTATGTTCTTTCTTTGTATTAAGTGCTATGATTATTAGGCCTATTTGCATTTGTGAAGTGGTTAGTGGAGAATGTCAAATTAACATAAAAGGGTACGAAACGTAACTGAATGGAATGGCTAATAAATAGGGATTTATTAGACTTGAAAAAACATCTTTCACTGCTGCATAGTCCATTTATTACTCGAATTGACCTGTACGTAAATAATCCGGATTATGTATTAAATTTATTGTGTGTATACACGCTATTGTAACATCCCGTAACCAAATAGTTGACACTAATAATAATAATGAGTAATAATGTCGTCCTAGCGGAATACTCTCCTATCCCGATGTGACGGCAATTTGACACGACCGGAGGGAAGACAGACACAGTACCGACAACAACATCCTGACTTCAGACTACTATTAGACGTTGAAATTGCCAATAACATTTTAGTCCAACACGAGACTCAAACCAGAGACCCCACGTCTTTGGTTGAACATTCTTACCACTAGACCACGAGGCAGACACAATGGGCACTGTATGGTCACAGGACCCTAAAGAAATTATTTTTCTGAGCAACATTTGTTTATATTTCAGTAGCACTTTAGCGATATTGTTTTTGCCTTAGGGCTCGGCAAAACTTGACATTCTCCAGGGAAATCAGGACAACAATTACATTTCAAATTCTATATTCAATAACAATCAGAACTCTTAATTGGAATATGCTTTGTGTTTGTTTATGTTGTTTGCTAATCGGGAACTATTATTTTATTGCGAATTTAAGCAGCTCACGTGTGGGAAGGACTTCTTGTGTTTGATATTAGTAAAATGGAAATTATAAACAAACGGATAAAAATAAGATTACAAAGGAAAAAATACACGTTAACATCCTGTAATTGACAGTGGACCTCAACATGACGTGCTGACGCTAGGGACAGGAGGGAAGTAACGATAATTTTCCTTAAGATACCAATACTTTGTCGAATGTATTCGATACTTTGTATTTGTTACTAAAAGTAATTACTCAATGAGTAATTCGGGAGTCCAGTAATTTGGAGAAGTTACTTTTAGTTGTCCACGGGCATGAGGAACCGAATGGAATAGTTCTGATAACAGATTAATCACTACACTATATATTAAGCAATACCCTATGATACAATAGCCATGCTTTCTGTTGATTGGCGGTCATCCCTGGGCTCTCGAATGAATAGTACTGATTGCTACACTTCTCTTACTGTCTAAGAAGAACTTAAGGATACTTTTCGAATAAATTTACTTACTTAACGAATATTTCGTTTTTAAATATTTACTAGTTTGATACTACTCATGAGTGTCCCTATTTAACGTAGGCTGAAAGAGTAAATAGAAAACACCAATCTTTTCAAACATCCGATCAGCCAATGTCACAGTTATCATCAGCCTTTTCCATCCATCACTAAATCTATGATCAAAGGCCGGTCAAAACGATAACATACATTGCAGAATTATTAACAAGTAAATAACTGTTGCGATTAACCCAAAAGTCATTTTTGATTTTACTATGAATATTCAAACGCTCCAGTCCCCCGGGGTATCCTCTCGAGCGTGAGAGAGACGCAAGGCGGATGGTGAGTTTCGAAACAATATGATGTTATCGCGGAATTTAGGCGGTCCTAATAAGATTTACCTCAATATTAATGCGCATCGCGGCGTCCATTATTTAGAGGTATTATCTAAACACAGACGGTTGCTGAAGGCTTTCGAATTCGCAAAACACAGGACTGAGCTAAGATTATAAACATCCGATAATAATTATTTGTGCGACGTTATTTTGTAAAGAATAACCCGACGGAGCGATTGTGTTCTGTAACCTTTGGACCCATAAAAAAGGAAAATGATTAATTATTTTTCTGCCCTCTTCAAAACACCGTCTTATTCTTCTAAGTACATCCGTTATTTTCCAGCCCAATGACTACAAGAGGGTGGGATCCGAGTACAAATTAATAATAAATTACGCATTTAATGTTTTTGTAGTTACGAAATTTACAAGGGACCCATAATGTTACTTGTCATAATCATAAAAGGCCTAATAACAATGTAATTTTAGTTATAAGTCAGCTGGTAAAAGCACGGCATGGTGCCATGTTGTGTTGCATCCCAATTGTCACGGCACGACCTAGGAGTACGTCTCGATTACAATATACATACACTCGATGCATTGGAGAGAAGTAAGGAAGGGCATAACATTAGCCTAGGTACTGAGGCCCATCCCCACCATGGTTCACGCCTTGTCGTGGCGGTGGGGCTCATAGCAGAGTTTGATCCGAGACACCTTGGGCGATGCCAATTGAACCAAGTAGGTGGTGGCTCTTAGTTACCCCCGCTATAAGAAGAGGAGACTAAAGAGCAGGAGGAGGTGCCGCTCTTTGTACCCCTCTTATGAAAAGAGGGGACAAAAGGGCAAAAAGTGGCGGCGCTTTTGCGCACGGGACAAGGGGCAAGGATGGGAATGGCGGCACTGGTTACATTCACGGTGGTTTTTGTGGGTATTCGGCTCTATATAATGTACCGCGAGACCCACATACCAATGGACCCCCCACCCAGGGCCAGTGAAGGCGCGTAAATGCGTTTCCCCGCGTCAACAAAAAAAAAA
>JAFELO010000738.1:129155-146070 GCA_017140195.1 Eumaeus atala
TATATATATATAGCCGCGTGGGGTCCTGGGTGCGATAGAACAAAATAATAAAGCGATCAGAACATGCTTTATCTACGTGTTCCTAGAGATTAAATTTAATCAAATTCAACGTGGCCGAAAAATATTACATTTGAACTTAGAATGTGTCATTTTCATGCGATTGTACATTGTGTTTTCTCATTTTGGCGCCAATACTTTTGATAATATTTTGCGATGTTAAAATGGAGTGAGACACAGAGAACTGTTGTGAGCTCTTAATAGACAATTATATTATAACAGAGGAAGTCTCACTGTAAGAATTCCTCTGTTTGTGATGAGAAAGATTTGGCCATCCACGTATTATTCGTACAAAAAGGCAGTCAAAGTAGTAAGGGAATAATTCGAAGAAATCCTGTCGTATTTTAAGAGATGACTTGGATTTTGCAGCCTACAAAAAGCGCACTGGTCATTTCTTAACGGATAAATAAAAGGTGAAGAGGGTGGTAAAATCGAAACAACTGCTGTACGCAAAGCGAGGTCACAGAAAAAAATTTACTTACGGATGAGAAAGTTTTTACCATTGAGCAAAATTTTATCAAAAAAAAAAAAATACTGTATTTATGCTGGAAGCTCCAAGGAAGCTTTCCAATTAGTTGTCAGAGTGCAACGTGGGCATTATCCGACTTCAGAGATGGTTCGGTGGGGTGTTAGCTATGAAGGAGGGACTCAGCTATATATTTGTGAAGTAAGTATGAAAACACCGGCACAAGTGTATCAAGATACCATTCTTGAGAAGGTACCTAAGCCCCTTAATAACAACATGTTCAACAACTAAGTATGTTCCTTCCAGCAGGACTCGGGATCAGATCATAAAGCTCGATCCACTCAATCTTATTTTAAACGACTTGATCAGAGCTGAACACTACCCTTCATCTAGTCCCGAACTTAATCCGCTGGATTAAAACATACGATCAGTTTGAGAGAATACAGCTTGCTCTAAACGCCATGGTAATTTGGAGTCCCTAAAACAATTCATACGATTGGTAGCAAAGAATTTCCCCATGGAAAGTGTGTGTGCTTTTCTTGATAACTGGCCTCAACGTTTAATGGACTGTGTTGGAGCCGATGGAGACCACCTCGAATAAGCTTTTTTATACTTTCAATTGTTTTATAATTGTGTATTATGCTGTAACAGTACCTAATAAAAAATTTTTGCAATGCAAAAAATATTTTTCTTCTTTGTTACAATATTTATGGCAGGACGAGGTATTTATGAAAATGTATCTAGATCACGTTGTCGTCACATATATGTATAATAGCAATGCATATGTATTTCTGTAGATATTTTGATATAGTATACAAAAATGTTTTATTTTTTTACATTTCTTATTTTATCCTATCAAAAACAAGTGGTGACCGCTAACTGTCCTGGAGACAAAGGAGTGTCAGCGTTGGAAAAGTCTGGCGGGATTTGCCAGTAAAAAAAACTTATTGTTTCCACGGCAGATATTTTGATTGGTAAGTTATTTTGTTAATGCTATTTTAATTTTTAAAACATAAAAGAAACGTGTATAATAAACTAGTTATGAATAACCTATTTAATTTATAAGAATTAAAGGATGTTCACGTTACATTTCATATTTTACAAACGTGGTTTTTTTAAGAACATTATAGGGAGACAAACGAAAAGTCGAACACACCTGATTACGACCTATCGATGCCTGTAAACATCAATATAATTGTTATGTAGATGTGTTGCCCAAATTTTCCTGAGGTCCCTCCTCAGACCTCCTCAGTCGTGCCGACCCAACAAGGCTGCAATATGGCATGGCGCTACTTGTACTTTTTTTTAAGAAATTATTTTTTTATCATTTTAGTCGTCATCAGTGTAATAAAATACATAAATAACCCAAAATACCGTAATGAGAAAAACGCGTAAAATCAAAAAGCTACGTTTTTACGAGTATCTTGACGCGCCTTTATTAAGTTCACACGTTTGTAAAAAAATGAAATTGTAACTGGCTATTGGGACGCTTTTTTTTATAGAAAAGGAGGGTAAACGAGAAATCGTTGTCTTTTTACGACAACCGACGCCCATGAACATCCACATAATTACTATACCGATGCGTTGTCCTTCTCCCGCCTTCACCAATGGGCCACCGGCTACTTACTAACCGCACAAACGTGTCACCGAAGATGTCACTTTACGGCACCGTTGCATAGGAGGATGTAGTGTCATGTACGATACATGGCACTACATCCTCCCATGCAGCAAGGCACTACCTCTTCCTGTATAAATACAATTCAATCGACGGATCACTCGCTCAGTGCTCTCAACAGGACCACTAAAAGCGATTCGACGTAAACAAGAATTAACGCCATGCGTTGACCACTGCACTCTCCTTTATGGTGAGATGATAAAAGCAATGTCGAGCTGCGGGAACGAGCTGGCTGATATCCCATCAAACTCGGGTGAAGTGTTTTACAGCGTATTAGAGCTATATCACATTAGACAGGACGGAATGTTCTGCTAGAGATTTTTTTATACTATGGGTGGCAAAATCTTAATCCTTTTTTTAAAGTATAGCGACTTTTTACGACTGCCGGCTTTTTACGACTACCGACTTCTATGAACATCAATGTAATTACGATGCGTTGCCCGTCTTTTCACCTCCTCTCCAATGGGCCACCGGATACTCACAAACCGCACGAAACAGGACACCGAAGTTGTCACTTCACGCTGTTACTTTCACCGACCCAGAGTTGTGTGCTGGGCATCAAATTCCGGTAAAATGTTTTTTTTTTCAATTTCTAACATTCGTATAAATTTAGACAATCATTAAGGCTCTTAAGTTTTGATAATGATGCTAAAATAAACGCCAAAATTGCCGACCAGCAAAAAGCTGAGAAATGTTTGCTCGGAGAATATCATTGGTCGACGAATGGTTAACGGCCATCTTTCTCACTGAGTGTGTGACCAAAGAACTGCCATTTTATCTGAATTATTCATAATAAGAAATAGCAAGAAATACTTTAGATTTATTTTTACATAAAATATAGTTGTGCTATCGTATTACTTCCCACGTTTACATTCGAAATGTTTAGACATAATTAACATGCAGATCGCTCATCCTCTAGACTACTAAGATTAAAATGAGGGAAAATCCTTACTAGCGCTCAAATTCTTGGAGAGCGGTGGCGAACCGTCTTTACCCGTCGGGCGGTAATAAAAACGGCTTAAATAGGATTTTAACCACGAGTTTCCTGCCTTAATTAAATTGGATCTGTGAGTGAACGAAATATACGTGAAGAATTCGTGTCGATTATTGCACTAATGCCGAGCATTGAAAAAGTTTATAGAGATTTATTCGTATAATAATGTATTTTACGTATTACAAGAACTGTTGTTCCGTAAGAAGCGACGTAGACTACTGCAGGAAACGCCAGCCGGTGCGACGCTCGCAAAAGCAAGCTCAGACAAACGACAATATTATTGAAATTATTTTATTCGATACGAATAGAATGTGTACACACAAACTGTTACTATACACGTGTTGCGTATAAAACTTAAATCTATTTAATGTGTGTATAATATTTTTCTATTCGGACGTGATAACTTCTTGTAAATCGATGCTGGCTGCATGCACGTGAAAGTATAGTATATAAAAATATAGTACCATTATTAGTTTACAAATGGGCGGAGCCTGCGAGTGAGAAAGCGCAACAATTCGCCTTCTTTCACTCCATCTGGCAATCCGTCCACGTATCATTTAGAGAAATAGTATCACGTAAAATTATATCGTCTATAAAAAACGACTTATGGACAAACAGTTTCTTATGTGTGAGAGAGAGAGATACTAGCATAGTGATTCGATTCCAGTGTGACTAATTTAAGTAATGACACTTACTACTGCTTTTTATCTTGGTGAATTAAACATCGAAATCGATAAAAGTGATCATTTTGAGCTTTTAAATGCTGGCCGATTTGTTTTTTTAAACAGTAAACTGTTTAATGATTAATTAGGTCATGTATTACTGAAATTACATTAAATTGACATATCACGATTTGATGTATGCATTGCATCCGAATTGGACCAGCACGACCGGGGAGGTACCACAAAACACTGCAGTAAAGTGATTAGCTGTTGCGATTCGTGCGCTTTGTGAGTGTATGGTGGCCTAATGGGTCGGGTAGGAAAATCTGCATCTGCATGACAATAACAATGCGGATGTGTATGGGCGTCGGTAGTTGTCAAAAGACTCCGATTTCTCGTTTACCCCAGTATATTTAAAGAAAATGACCTCTTCGCACCTCTCCAAAGAAATGAAAATAGCGACTAAAATTTATATCCCGGTATTTGTACAGAAACGAAACTTATGTGGGAGAATCTGTAGGGAAGTCTGTCTGGGCTGGCCAGTAACTTATATTAAAAAACCAAGAAGATGAAAAGAACAAAAATGTCAAAATAAACAAATGTTATGTAGCAACTTCTGAAAAACATCAATTCTTATTCCCCTCAGTTTCAGAAACGATAATTACTTTACCGTCACGTCAAATTCACGCCAAAATTGATTAAATTACGGATAATTTCTTCATTGGCTTTAATGTTATTAACATTCGATTAATATTCTGGATGTCTTTTTAAAGCGTTCGCTAAATTCGGCCGGTTACGGCAATAAAACCTCCGTCCCTTATCCGTCACTCAGCCCTTGGAGATTTCTTCTAGGGGAATAATTTACGTTGATCGCCTAGGAGGGGAACGTAACTGCCTCAATGAAACTTTAAGCTTTCATTCAGAACAGTGCGTTTCGCGTCTCGCGGTGTCCCAACTTTAAGTTATAAATTTCAATAAAGGAACGGGAGAATCTCAGACCTAAATACAGAACTTCAATTCTTAATTAAGTAGCCACCGTAGCTTGAAACATCTTTAGTCGTTATCGTTTATATAGGCACAGTGTGTAACTGTACCTTATTTGTAACTTTAAAGTGAAAATAATTTAGTGGCGTTAGACAGGAAAAAACGTTAGGAGTTCGCGTCGGGAAACAAGCTTGTAGCACAGAAAAGTGGAGCTAATTCGTAGCATCTACACGACAACTATATCTACAGCAACTCAAGATTAGTTTTCAAGAAGATTTTAAGTTTTCACTTTTATTGTCCCTCCACATGGACTGCCTACTTTTGATTTTGCTAGTTGATTTGTAATTTCTTTTACGTTTTATTTTATTGTACTAGTAAGCTTATGATTTCTCACTTATTAACTTTAAGCGTCTGATAATTAATTATTTAAGTAAATATTAAATCGTAATGGATAAAATTAAATCGATTAGTAATTTTATATTTTATGAAATTGATGTTTTATTCGTTATCATTTTCAAGCATTTCTCCTGACTTATCAAATGAGGGATGACGTGTGTTCGGTGTGTTCACAACCCTTTTAGATTTTACTACCACGGCTAGCTTTACGTTACTTTACGTACCGATGAATGTGAATAAAGCCTTTGACGCCTTTTGCCGCATGCATTTCGAGCGAGACACTTCAATTTCAGTTTACACGTATTCGCCACCAAAGAACATGTGTAAATGTTTTATACTTTGGACATTAGGTTTTTAGTTAAAATAATTGAAACATGCTACTAACATATATGGTTTCGGCAAACCATCGTATTTTCAATTTCATGTGATTTTATTTAAGTAATGTGCGAGCATAATACAAAAAATTTTGTACACTTCTTCGTAGGACGGTGTTCAGAATATTAGATTTCAGCAAAGCCATTAATTTCATAAGTTAGGACACCGAGACATTACTGTCAATAGGTAGGCGAATTTGATTTTAGCCTTTTTCTGTTTTCAAACTCTCAAATTTTTGTGGCGTAAAGCCACGGGCTCTCGTCCTATGGTTTCGTTTCGCAGCGTCTCGTGCGGTTTCTGAGTAGCCGTGGCCCATTGAGGGCGGATGATAGGAGGGTAACGCATCTGGGCAACAATCATGCAAATGCCCATGGGCTTCGGCATTCATCAAAAGGCTCGGATTTTTCGTTTGTCGCCCTATGCTACAAAAAAAAGCTGTTGCTAGTGAGATTCACGGCTTCCTATCAAACGTGGTCGGTCGCCACGTTAGATTTCGCTAGTAATGTCTGCCCTCCTTTGTATCTGCAATCTGGCACATTTCTCTAACCCAACTGATATCTTGTGTATCCCAATTAAATCCCAAATAAACAAAAAACATGGTCAACGGAAGACGACGGTGCGTACAACGGACGTTCGAATTTTGAACAGAATAAAATATAAAGCACAATACAAAAGCTGTATCATCTAAACACGTTTAAGTAACAAATACTGGCACACCTTAGGCGGTGACCCAGGGGATCAGCCTGGCCGGATGTTTGCCCTCAATTCAGAAAATATCCGGCTAATCCCACCGCTCCCGCATTGAACTTGTCTTCTTATATGTTGCCTTTTCCAATAGCCTCTTTTATTGTTACGTATTTAATCTTGACATACTCGCATTTTTTTAAATATATTGAATTCTTGTTTTAAATCCTTTAATATATAAATAATAACTAAATTATTATATTATACCTAATAAGTAACTGAACTATGGCTGGATCGATGTTCATGATTTCTATTTAGTTATCTTCATGAGTAGAAAAAGGTATTCAGATGAATCAATTAATGTTACAGAATTAACTGTCAGATAATATGTGAACTATTTGTTCATCTGGTCAATGCTCGGTGACCGTGGTAATCACTTTGGTAATTAACAGCTGTATCTTATAAAAAGTACTTACGAGACTGATAGGTATAATTTTAAATTTTCAATCAGATAAGGTGGAGTGACTACAGATAATTCGTAGTTTTATGGTTCATCTAAAATATGTTATAATAAACCATTACAAAAAAACGTATAACAACGAAATAGAGGGCACTTTTATGGATGTAAAATGAAAAAAAGAGGAATATAGAACTTCCTAACCAAAAGAAAATCAATAAAATTCGGTACAGTAACATCGATTTCAGCAACAAGTTTTGCGAGAAACTTTCTCACGCGATGCTCAAACAAACGAAAGCGAATTCACGAATGTAATTTTATTTTCATTTATTATGATTTTGCACACATTTTTACTAACATTGTTAATAAATGTACACCGATTCTCACCTTTACAGCAACCATGGTCACGGGTGATCTGAGGTGACGGTTGTATAGCTGTCACAAGTTATTAAAAATACCCGAAGCAAAAGTTTTAATTTAATGGGTAACATTTGCGTAGACATAAGATATCAATTAGATGTATTACCCTTCACTTTACGTGACGTTATAAATAACAATTTCACGGCTAACATAACACTTCTTTGTTTGAGATAGAATTAAAGGTACGCGGCTCACAAAAGGTAAGAGGACGGAATAAAGGCGACGAAGAAAAACTATTATTTTTTCTAACAAAGTCAGATAATTTTTTTCTAATAAAATTAGAGACGTCGGGCTAGTTAAATAATTTAGTAAGCGGGGATAGAATTCATAAAGTAGTTTTTTGTTATTTATCAATACATCTGATATTACTTTTGAGTACATTTCAATAAGAGGTCGTGCCATGCTGCGTCGCGGCACGTCTTGCTCACATTGCCGTAATGTAACAAATATGTTGTGTTCCGTGTGGTTTGTGATTACAAAATGAGAACTTTGGGGAAAAAGTGAGAACCATTATGCGGCAACATATCAGGTAACAATTATTCAGATGTCTGTAGGAAGTTTATAGATTGCCCTCTTCTACTATCTTGTTTTGCCATAAATATTGTAACAACGAAGAAAAGATTTTTTAAAAATTGCAAATAAGATTTATTACTTTTATACTGTCTAATTCGGAAGCTTTCTTAGAGCTTTGAGCATAAATACGGTCATTTTGTTTGTTAAAATATTGCTCAATTGTAAACAGGTCCTCATTTCCTGTGACCTAAATTTTGCGTATTGCTTCATCCTTAATTGATCATTTAAGAAGCGACCAGTGAGTCTTCTATAGGCTGCAAGTCCTAAGTCATCTCTTAAAATGCACGAAACGGTTCTAGGTGCTATCTTCATTTCTCGAGATAAAATCTTTTGCCTTCGGACAGGATTTCTTTGAATTCTTTCCCTTACTGCTTTGGCTGCCTTTTCCGTACGAATAATACGTGGACGTCCAAATTTGTCTCTGTCACAAGCAGAGGAAGTCTCATTCACCAATTGATAGTCCGATACAAAAACATTTTAAAAAATTGTATTTGGCTCTATAATCTACTTTGTGTAATTCAATCACAGCGATTATTTTTCTTTATTGTGCAATGTATTGACGTCAAAATGAACAAAAATACAAAAAAACAATCGTATAAAAATGACAGATTCCAAATTCAAATGTAATATTTTCTGCTTTTAATTGTAACAATGTTTTTATGGCCAGACTTCGTTTTATTAGAAAAAAAAAATACAAGGCTGACTGTGACAACTAATTAGCTACTATTAACTTTATAAATTCGTAAGAGATAGTGCCATGCAGCACCGCAGCGGTATTGGGCTGGCACGACCGGTGAGGTACCTCTCGCTCACTTGATATCGCCTTAAAGTGACACCTACGGTGTCGAGTTTCGTGCAGCTTCCGAGTAGCTGGTGGTCCATTGGGGGGGGGGTGAAAGAAAGGAGGTCAACGCATCGGTATAGTAATCATGTTGACGTTCATGGGCGTCGTTAGTCGTAGACGGGTCCGGATTGGTCGTTTGTCCCCCTATACATACTATTAAAAAAAAAAAGCTGTGGACGTTAACTTGCTAATGACATTGCAAGCAATGTTATCAAAAATACAAAGCCAGAGCTAGCTAAGCTCTGAAAACAAAGGCCGCCTAAAATATTGCTATCATTTGCATATTATAGTTGTAAGGATATTTAGTCCGAAATTTAAAGGGGCCGTGGTAATGATCCGAGAGTGCATGCATAATTTACCAGCAAAGAGTCTGCTGTGTAATGTTATTAGTTCGTAATCTCAGCACCGCCTAGCATCATTTGCTACAGCTTAAATAATAAAATAATTTCTTTTTCCGGCATGCGGGGTGCCAACGGCAGTACAGCGATTCCTATAATTTCATAAGGCATTTTACGAAACTGATTTTCATATGTAAGTATAAATTATTACTATATATGTAATACATTCTTATTATTATAAGATATATAAATACATATTCAGCTGTAAAATATTGTGTATGTGCTGTGTGGGGGCGGCCTAAGAATACCCTCACCCTCAATCCACGCGCAGGGTGACGTAAGAGTCAAAGAACACTAATTTCTTAACAACAAAGACGCTTCAGCGAGCGGATCGTTTAGTGTCCCGTTTGTTTCATAGTGACAGTAAAATAGACGGGAGCACCTGTCGGCGCTCGCCACGAGTGATAACGGTACCATCAATCGGATCGGCGAAAGGCAACAGTGGCACCGGTCCGAAACCTAATCTGCGATTGCCAATCCGCCTTCTCAGTGCGGCAATTATGAGCATTAACCTCAGCAGTAGGATTCGGCCCCTAGTTCCCGGTAGTTCCACTATTTCTGGCCACGGTAGCGTCCACGGTAATGGTGGAACAAGGGGTGCTAAGAATCTCCGGGCTACGGATCGCTGCCACCGATTTGATCTGGCTAAGTATAACGGACGGACGCTCAGACTATATAACCATTTGGTTGAGCTGGAGGTGGAACTGGGAAAAATCCGAGTGCACGTTCTGGGGCTATGTGAAGTCCGTAGACAAGGCAAGGACACCATAAATCTGCCATCGGGTCACCAATTCCAATTCAGGGAAGGCGACAGTGGTGGATAAGTCCCTCGTAGGCAACATCATCGAAATCTCTAGTGTCGGGTAGGATGGCGTATCTCATATTTAAACTCAATAAGAAGTTTAAAGCCTTAAAGAAATTAAAGTAGGCCTTAAAGTGATATCAGTATACGCGCCAACCTCGACACATTCCTATGACGACGTGGAGACAACCTAGGTGGATGTCTCAACGGCTTTACATGACACCCGTAAGGCCCACTTCGATTTTGTTATGGGGGACTTTAATGCCAATGCAAAATGGTGTCGAAACGAGTCTGGCAACACATGGAGTCGGAAGGCAAAACCGCAGGGGGCAAATACTGGTAAACTTCCTCGAGAAGGAGGGCCTCTTCTTAATGAATTCCTATTTTAAGAAGAAGCCCCATAGTGGAGTGGACATGGCAGAGTCCCAATACCGTGACAAGGAACGAGATTGACTTTATTATGACGGACCGAAAGCATATATTTAGGGGTGTCTCCGTGATCAACAGGGTTTAGAACCGGAAGTGATCTCCGATTGGTTAGAAGCTCCCTGAATATAGGTTTTCGACACGACACTCTGACCTACCTACCGACTAACCATGGCAGGTTCCTGATAATTCCAATTGGAATTAAAAAAACGGTTCGATACCCTAGATATGTCGAAAACTACAATGAAAGTTGGTGAGGCCATGAGTGGCGTGATTGATTGCATGCCGGACATAGGTGAGGATATTCTAGGAGTAAGTATAAGAGCAGGAGAGCTAAACTCTCAGATGAAACGCTTGCACATATGAGGGAACTAGAGCACACGAAGACGTTACATCTGCCGATGCTTCTTTCAAAGCGAATCCGCAAACGAATACGCCGAGACCTTCGCAACCCAAATACGCAACGGGTTACCGAAGTGATTGAGCAGAATAGAGGGTCGAAGGTTTTTGTGGAAAAGCTTAGAAAGAAGTCACCAGGAAAAGGTTAGGACTGATTCTGGGGTTACCGTTTCTTCTTAGCCTGGGATCTTATCTGAGATCGAATCCTTCTAGAGCAAGTTGTATACGTCGCATGCTCCTCAACCCGATATACTAAACAATGATCCGTGTGCAAGCCTAACACGACATTTGTCGGGCAATTTGGTGGGCGTCAGCTTCAGTGACATTAGTCTGGCTCTTGCACAGCTTCAAGAGAGAAAAGCTCCGGGTAGTGACGGAATTACAGTCGAGCTTCTTAGAGCAGAAGGCGCACCTGTATTAAGAGAGATAAACATGATTTTTAATTTTGTCCTTCAACGGGGCATACCACCCAAGTCATGGCTTGGAAACGACGCTGTTATATTTTTCAAGAAGGGTGACAAATCATTTCTTCAAAGTTACAGACCAATTTCACTCCTCGGCCATATTTACAAATTGTTCTCAAGAGTCTTGACGAATCGTCTCACCACAAAGCTTGACGAATTGCAGCCACTGGAGCAGGCTGGGTTTCGCAGAGTATTTAGCACCATAGACCATATTTCTACCATAAGGCAAGTTGTACAAAAGACACATGATTAAAATCAGCCACTGTGCTTTAACTTGTGGACTATGAGAAAGTTTTTAACTTTCAGCGGTTTCAAGTTGATTGGCGATACGTGCTTTTATGACGTTGCTTTTATGTCCGTTCCGATTCCGAGAGGTTAAGCAAGCCCAATCCGATTACATCCAGGAGTGCGATAGGGGGATGTTTTTTCCCCGAAACTGTTCACTTATGCTTTGGAGGACGCCTTTAAGACTTTAGACTGGCCAGAACGCGGCATAAATATTATCTAGTTAGTCGAACTGAAGAAAAGAAAAAAGAAAAAAAAAAAACTGTCGCGCTTGTATCCTTGTGCATCTTGCAGAGGGAAATAGCATTTCACTGATGGTAAGAACTGACTATATTCCAGTAAAAGGTATATAGGAATATAATGTGATGTGATGGTCTTAATGTGTGACGTGTTGATGGTTGTATGATGTATCCTAATATCGCAAATGTATTAATTGTACTGTATCGTGAAATCATGAATGTATTAACTGCATTGTATCGTGAAACCGCAAATGTATTATTTGTGTTTTATTGTGTAATATATTCATTGTATTCATTGTGTTGTGTAGTGTAATCGTAAATGTATTCATTGTCTTGCTTAGAACCACAACACCATTCCGGAAAGAAAAAAACTGATGACCCTGAAAATCAGTGTTAGGACTATTAGTCCTAACTTATGCTGAGGTCTCATCATTTTGTGAGGTACGTTATTCATTTTAATATGGGATAGGATTGTTTGCTTTTTTTGCAATTGTTTTTGTTCCTATTTTGTATTTCTTTCTTTAATCTAATTGTGTACACATGTTCTCGTTTTCCTGAATGTATTTTCCTGAATGTAACCTTACAAATAAAGCCATCATTATATTTTTTATAAACTACAATAGATTGGCGAAAATTCCTATTCAATGAACATTGACAGCCACTCGTCTCTACATCAGACTTGCCCCTGCATTTCGTCATAAAAAACCTGATCTAAAATCTACTATATTAATGTTCACAAGATTTACGATGTTATAGCATAATGGTAGGTTTTTAATTAATTTTGATTAAATTGCGTAATAAATCACCGAACCTATAACATTTTATCCTACATAATGGTGGCAGTCATTTAACGGCCGTTTTCGAGGAATCGCAATAAGAATAAGCGTCTCAAACTGTGATTAAATTATCATTGCAAAGTTAGCTATTTGCAGTTATTTATTCTGATAAATACGAAAATTTGAATGCTCAAAAAGTGCAAACCTTGAGTAATAATAATAAATTATAATATAATTAATGTTACAGTAAAACTACTCTTACGGAATCCTTCGCGGTTTATGTAATTATTTAACTTGTTAAGAAGAACGTTTCAGAATCTTTACAGCAATCATGATTACCTGTGTACTAAGATGACAGACGTCCTAATGTTATAAGTTTTTAAAAGATTTTAGAAGTACCCGAAGATGTATAATTTTAGTTGTTCCGATTAATGCAAACAGTCCTTATTATATCTTGCTGTCTTGAGGTGTTACGTTTTCTTTTTGATTTTATCATGTTTACACTGGGTCCCAAGCAGAGGGAAGAACCCAGCCATCTTCTCTATTGAAATTTTGATGTTTTTTTAATTTCAATAGCCTCACGGATCATACCTGGAAGGAATCGGTGTTCTCTAGTGAGGATTTGCGCTTTATCAAATTTAATGTAATGGCAGGGGCCAACTTCAGCATGCTCACAGACCACACATTTTGTAACAGGTCGGTGTTCCATATCTACTATATATTTTTTAAAGCGAGATTTATAGATCTTTTAGTTTGTCCTATATTAGAGAATATGGCATTTCACTGATGGTAAGAACTGACTAACCTTAGCTCACTAAGGTATTTACAAGTGATTCACTGTGTCGAAAAGATACAACAACTACATCTTTATGACAATGAAATTATGATCCGTTTTGATGTACTTTATTGTTTACATGCTTACGAACATTGGGGAGTGTATATAAATTGTAAAAGGAAAGCGGAAAGATAATAAATAACCTACCACTGGAATACGCTGAGCTATTAAAACAAGTAGACGGAGTATGGTGGTGGTTTCACCAGTATCCCTTATACTCGCAGATATCTTTACGGAGGACTTTAAGGAGGCGGCCCTTCGTACTTCACCAATAACATCTAGATTCTACAAGAGGTATGTTGATGATACTTTAACAATTTTACCTACGGATAAAGTAACCATCTAAATAGTATAAACTCCGAAATACAATTTACAATGGAGTCAGAGTCAAATAATTCTTTAGCTTTCTTAGATGTTTTGTACATCCAGAATCCCAACAACACCTTAAGTTGCAATGTTTTTAGAAAGCATATCCATACAGATAGGTATATAAACGGCAATTCTCATGACCATCCAACACAGTTGTCTACCGTGGGTAAATCTTTGCTTCAGAGAGCACGAAGCATCTGTGACAAGCAACACCTAGATACCGAACTTCAACATGACAAGCAAGTTCTGCGAAACAACAAGCTTCGGGTTCCCCGTCTGCTCCACAGAAGTCGTGTGAAACCAGACACCGTCGCGGGCTTACCTGTAATATTACCATATTTAATAGGGGTGGCTGATAAAATGGAGGATATTCTCGAGCGAGCTTCAATAGAAGCTTACTTTAAGCCGCCAAAGTAGGTTAGTCAGTTCTTACCATCAGTGAAATGCCATATCCCTCTGCAAGATGCACAAGGATACAAGCGCGATAGTTTTTTCTTTTTTTCAGTTCGCCTGAATAGGGAATACTTACGTGTATTCTGGTTTAGGGAAACGATAATGGGACAAACTCCTCTTTTGATGATCTCTCTGGGATGAGATGTACCGGGTTGTCCAGAATTTGCGATCTGTGAGCATGCTGAAGTTGGCCCCTGCCATAACATTAGGTTTGATAAAGCGTAAATCCTTACTAGGGAACACCGATTCCTTCCAAGGATGATTCGTGAGGCTATTGAAGTTAAAAAAACATTCAAATTTCAATACAGGAGTTGTGGACGTCTGCGGAAGGCCGCAGAGAGGGCTGGGTTCTTCCCTCTGCTTGGGTAACACTGGGTAGTATTACACATAATCAAATCAAAAAGAAAACATAACTCCTCAGGACTGCAAGATATAATGAGTAATGTTTGCGTCAATCGGAATAACTAAGATTATAAATATTTTAGAAACTTTTAAAAACTTATAACATCACGACATCTGTCATCTCAGTCCACACGTGACCATGGTTGATGTGAAACTTCTGAAACGTCGTGCTAGTTAAATAATTAAATAAACCGCGATAGAAAAATTACTTTTATTATTTATTACAATTATAATACATAACGTTCGCTTAAACTTAAGACAACAATAATATTAATAATCATAATAGTTTATTTCTTACCATAATACATCATTTATACATTCAGGGTTTTTATTGATTTTCGTCTGTGTTTTTGTATGAATATAGGCCATATTTCAGGTCACCAGTACCTAGAATGTGAGTTTTGGCAATGATTTACTTTACTAACGTATTTGCGTTTAGTCTAACAAAATGTATGGAGTTTTTGTCAGCGCCTCTAGCGGATAGTTTAACAACTAACACTGCGACTGTAAGTTTCATGCAATATTCACGCAAAGCTTTTAGTCAAGGTTGAACGTGCCGCAACGTTTGGGTAAGTAGTATTTTGACATAAATGCGAGTGTCAGTTGCTTTTTTATAGTTAACTAATAAATTATACGCTTACGCATTGATACGCAATAGTGATACACATTTTAGCAAATAGTTTATTATTTTTCATAAAAACGTGTTTTACAATATCTGTCAGCGCATAATTACTTCAGCACTAGAGGATTTAAGTTATACTGAATTTAAAATTAGATACTAGAGTGGATTGACAAGTGTTCCGCCTAACCAAGAAGACAACTCATAATAAATCAGTCATATTTTTACTTTTCTACATGATCACCATTCAGTTCGATGCATTTTTGCCGTCTACATTTAGACCATTGCTTCTAACGTTGCTATTTTCGCCTCGTCGTTTGTCGAAAGTCTGACCCCTTTCAACATAATCAATCATAATCACACCCTGGGAGTCCCAGAATACGGAAGCCATTACCTTATTTGGCGACAAAATCACCTTAGCCTTTTTAGGGGGTGGTGGGCCAGGTCAGTGGAGACACTGTCTCGATTGTTGTTTTGTTTCTGGCGTACATTAATGAACCCATGTTTCGTCCATTGTAACAAACAGATGCAAAAAATCATCTGCGTCGGCCTCAAAAAACTCCAAACAGTCACGTGAAATCGTGTCCTTTTTGTTCAACTGAAAGCACTCGCGAAACCCACCTCGCAGACATCTTGACGGAACCCAATTCGTTGACTATGATATTTTGAGTTCGTTCACATAAGAAATGCCTTTAACTTGGGCTTTCTCTCTAATTTTTAATCTGCGGTCTCCATCATTAAATCAGACGCTTTCTTTAATATTTTCGTCAGTTGTAGACGCCGAAGGCTTTCCAGAGCGGGTTTTATCTTTCACACTCTCTCTACCGCGCTTGAATTATGGTATTCATTGTCTGATATAAGACATAGCAGAATCCCCTAAAGTACTGACCATATCGTCATGACACTTTCGGGGACAGCCCTTTCTTTTGGAGATACTCAATGACGGCACGCTGCTCGATTTGCTCCATTTGTAGAAACTATGACCGATTGTTGTGATAAAAAGTTGCGAACTTCACACAATTAACTAGTATGAACTGAACTAAATAATGTGGGTAGATTTAATTTTTAGAAATGAATGAGTCTGTGTTACGCGGAGTACTTTTTAATCCATCTGGTATCACCTTTCCAGGGACCTTGTATAAAGCAACTTTGTTGACATAAACAAACTTTTAAAACTTTACTTACTGTTCCATAAAGTTCACCAATATTTGAAAGAAAATAACGGCACATAATTTATATACAATATATTTGGCTGGAAAAATTTAATTAAAAAAAAAAATTTATTAAATTAAATTTCAAATTGTGTGGTGCTCATTTTCATTGGTTTAAAACTTGTACCTAAATTGAAACGACCTAAGTAGTATACTTAATCTCAAAATCTAAGCGTCTCTAGTAACACGATGCTGCCACTTTGTCTCATTTGGCCATTCATAGTAAGTTTAATGCGCCTAAACTAAATTACGCACCTGTCCCTCTGTGTGTCCTTGAACAGTGACGTTTTAAAAATGGTTGGGCTAACACAACTATACTACCATTAAAGTGAGCAGACGGATAAATGTATAGTTGATATTTATGGAACTTACACTGGCGTATGATGCGTGTAATGAAATGTATGAGTTGTGTCGATTAACGCAATAGTTTCACTGTTTTTTAAATAAAACTCACACTCGGAGTGCAGATCACCATATCTACTTCTTTTATTGTTAGGCGAATTATTTAAATTTAATAGTTACAATGGTTTTATACTTTTTCACGTGAATATGATCATCGTGGCGAATTTAAAAAATAAAATAAAATAGTAAAAAAATTGGTGTAAGAAAACACACACGTGTGTGTGTGTGTGTGTGTGTGTGTGTGTGTG
>JAFELO010000738.1:147928-194954 GCA_017140195.1 Eumaeus atala
TTACATATTTCGTGCGGTGTTTGCTATTCCGGCGCCCCATTCCTATCCCCAGGAGGTGCAAGAGATTGAGAGATGATGGTGGTGGTGATGATGTTGGTGATGATAATGATGGTGATGATGATGATGATGGTGACGATGATGGCGACGATAATGATGGTGATGATGATGATGATGATGATGATGATGATGATGATGTAGGTGGTGGTGGTGATGATGATGACGGTGATGACGGTGATGATGATGATGGTGATGATGGTGATGATGATGTTGGTGGTGATGACGATGGTGATGGTGATGATGATGGTGATGATGATGACGGTGATGATGATGGTGGTGATGATGATGATGGTGATGAGGATGATGGTGATGATGATGATGGTGATGATGATGACGGTGATGATGATGACGGTGATGATGATGATGGTGATGATGATTGAATTACATATTTCGTGCGGTGTTTGCTATTCCGGCGCCCCATTCCTATCCCCAGGAGGTGCAAGAGAGCATCCCTTACGTATAACCTGTATGTGAGTGTTTGTGAGTGTCACTCGCCACAAATTGAACTGGCGATATATCCACAGCTGTGCCAGCCCGATTAAGTTGCAATGCTGCCATGATTCGTTCTTTTTACGATAAACAAATGCTTTACGTGAAACTGTGTAAAAATATAATTTAAACAAAATGATATTCAAAAGCCTTTCCAATATTTTAAAATACTCGTAAATATATTTTTAAGTCAGGTGACGTGATCCACCGTAACTCTTGGATAAGCCGGCGATATTAGAACAGTATTAAAATAGATCCAATCGATTATAAGATAAATGCCACGGAAAGATATAAGAGTGCTTATTTTTCATTTGCTCAACAGTTCAACATTTTAAATTAATTTGTGATAATTTAATATCAAAATATTTGACGACCGATTGGCAGAACGTAACGCGTTGAGGTAATGTACAGAGGCGAGAAGTCGTGGGTTCGAATCTCGCCCATCTATGCATTATATGTATTTCGGTATAAAAATAAACAAACACAATCTTAAACACAAAGAATATTAAATTCATTTCCGTTATCTAGTATCTGTAGCATAGGTAGTACTTACGTTAACCACGGGGTTCCGTGCTAATGTGACGTGATGAGTACACAAATCAATATTATTACTATTCATTTTTGGATTTACTTAATTCAAAAGAAGGAAAGAAAGACGTCAAGACGTCTTGGCTTGTGCTCTTGTAGGTCTATAGACTAAGAAATGTAAAAGGAGATATACTATAATAGGTAATAACCTCTTTAGTGTAGTGCCAATATTCTTAATATACGATGGAATTAAAACAAGACAGGTTCTGTTGGCACTTTACCAATTACAGTCATTGCTAAGTTAGATACCCTCGGACGATTTACGCTTCTCCTGGAAATGACTATATTAATGGTTCATTCAATTTTCGACTGGCTATTGGCACAGTTAAGACCTAAACTCTTGATCAGTCCATTTATGTAAGTTATTCCTTTTGCATATGTAAATTACAATAAGACTACTGTAATGAAGAGGTTTATTTAGTTAGTAAAAATCCGACATTTCTAACTAGTCTTATACTAATCTTCGAGTACCTTTATTAACTTGTGATATCGATACATCTATAAAGTCATCAAATAAAATTCAAATATTTGCACTAAAATATGACAAAATAGTTTTAATGTAATGACTAAATATTTGCACAAACTTAAGACATCAATACCTGTGTAAAGTTTCGAATTGTTATCCAAAACCTTAATAAGAATATATTATGTATACAAAATTAATGTATGCTATTATTTACACACAATATACAGGATTGTATGATACTATAATCACAGTCAGTATATCAAACGGCAGGAGAATAGCCCTGTAAATACGCGAATTAATTTTATCTCTATGTAACATTCTATAACAATTGGTTCATCGGCTTGGCCGTGATAACGCCACAAATTAACAGACATACTTCCTCTCGAATTTATAATATTAATATTATTTTCCTAAGTAGGCCTAAGTTTGAGTTACGTAGCAGGTAATTAGCTCACATCTGAACGGAACATGAATCTATATTAGCGTAGCGCCGTTACGTAGATATGCATAACGCCCGTTAACGCTTAACTCCAGACGCTCGTAGTAATTATAATAAAGTAGGAAAGTCTCGTAAGAATTAAGAATGTTACTTTTTTGTTATACGTCGAGTTGTGACTTCAGCGCTTGGAATGTTCTGCCGCTCAGATTGCTATCTCTGCGGGCGCGTCACGTGCAAGTGATAAATCGTAAGGGGCCATTACGTTTACTAACGAGACAAGGTGTCACGCGGTGCAAACATTTTGATATAGCATTCGTTAAGGTGTCGACATGCGGATGTGTACTCTTTTTTTTTATTTGCATTGTTTTCATCCGATTTAGGCAAGGGTGATTTTTCAGCGCGGTTCAGTAGGCGCCATGTCGTACAATTGTACCGATGACAATAAATATCGGGCGCGGTGGGCCGTGAAATCGAATAGGCTCCGTATGCGAGCGTTTTACAATCAGCAGTCGTCCATCGCATGACTGTGCCCACCCTACTATAACTTACTGACTTTAACGGCCGTGGCGACTTATTTCCACTATAACATGCTTGTAAGAGCTAAGCGTTTATTTATCTTTTTTTTTTGTCCAGGCTTTATGTTAATTATATATTTATAATATGTATTTATAAGATTATAGTATTTATAAGATGGTGTGAGAGTCTACGCAACTGGCGTGTTTGTATGAGGAAAGTAACAAATGTGGTGGAGGCAAGGCAGGTGTGTAAGGATGGTACTCCGTCGCCTCTGCCTACCCCATTAGGAAAACTGGCGTGAAGATGTGTTGTTTTTGTTATGTATATATCGCAGTCGTACTATCTGAATCGCCCTATTTCATTACAGTTAGCCATGTTAAAAATGGGGCCGTTTTATTCTGTGGCGGGCCAACTAGTCGGTGTTCGGTGTTATATCGTAAAGCCTAAAACGTTACTTGCAATCAAAACACTCGGCCTGATTTTATATTTGTATCGATCTGTATTACTGCCCAAAATCAAGATATTAAATTTGGCTAAACGTTAGCCGCCATATTTAATTTTTATTTGGCTCGCCACAAAATAGAAAATGGCCAGCCGTAGTGTTATACGGGGATTTGTACGATACGACTACGACATACACTAAAGGTGATTGATAACTGGACGAAACGAGTAGTTAAAAAAAAGATAGGCATACAAAATTTATTACATTATATTCTATCAGCATTTCGAAAATGGAACGCCAAATTTGAATTTATTCGAACTGATAGAAACGAATGATGGGACCTACAACTTTCTATGCCGTACAATGGAAAAAAAAGAAACTCGTGGAGTGATAAAGTTTTACGCTTTGAAAGGAAAAACAGCAACCCAGATTAAAGTCAAGGTAGACAGTGTTTTAGGTAACACTGCTCCTGCATTGAGTACAATTCACACCTGGGTAACTGATTTAAACGTGGGAGACAGGACTGTGAAAACGCCAATATATCTGGCCGACCAAATGAAGTGACGAATCCTGACAAGATCAATAGGATTCAAAAAATGGTTTTGAGTGATAGGCGATCAAAGTTGCTGCAGATAGCAGAGATGGTAAGCATTTCCCCTGAACGCGAATTTAACTTTTTACACCAACATTTGCGCATGAAAAAGCTTTGCGCGCAGTGGGAGCCATGTTTGCTCAATTTTGCGTCGCTATGTGACAATAGATGAAACAGGGATACATCATTATACTCCTGATACAAAAGAATAATCTAAGCAGTGGACTGAGAGCAGAAAGCCTGCGCCGAAGGAAGCAGAAACGTTTTTGTCGGCCGGCAAAATTTTTTGGGACGCTTGAGGGATTATCTTAACAGATTATTTGTAAAGAGGAATAACAATAAATGGAGAGCATGCAAGCTTGCTGCAAAAGTTTAGTGAAGCAATCCGAAAGAAACGGCCTCATTTAGCCAAAAAGAAAATTTTATTCCGCCACGTCAACGCACCTTTGCACTCGTCAAGGATTGCAGATGCCAAACTCCATGAATTGCGGTTCGGATTGTTACCGCATCTCCCCTATTCCCCAGATCTGACCCGGTGCGACTTTCACTTATTCCCGAATCTCAAGAAATGATTAGGTAGCTGAAGATTTTCATCAAATGAGTCATTGTCACAGTAGACGAGTATTTTGATGGGTTAGAGAAGACATTTTATCAAACTGGTGTGACAGCATTAGATAAGCGCTGGACTAAATGCACCGAGGTAGAAGGGAACTCTGTTGAAAAATAAAATTGTTTTCAATATATTATTATAGCTTTTCTTTGTTTTTTTTTATTATAGCTTTTCGGATACTCATAAATCACCCCGCGTATAATAGGATGACTAGTGAAAGTGATTCACTGATTGAATAGTTGGTGAGGTTTTCGAGAGCAACACGTCTCCGAGGTATTCTTTTGATGATTGATAGAATCTCACCAAAAGAGGTAGACATCACGTTCCGTAGGTTTAGCGGTAGCCAACAATTGAAAATAGGATTTTTCCAGTTAAATCCTAACGATGACTTGAGAGGGAACAGCGAAACATACTCAGTGATACTGACAACTTGAAATAATTGATAAGATTTGATTCGTCCCATTTATGCCATTAGGCCACCAGACGGTAAATGAGTTTCCACACTACGAAGAAAGAGTTCCAAAGTTAGAGCGAATAAATTTTCATCACAAATGTTATCAGAGCTTTATAAATAATTTCTCAATTGGTTACCTGAATTCTCTTGCCATAGGAATTGTAATCGACGAATACGTCTGCGTTTGCGAATAATTTATATGCACTGAGTATTTACGGTAAGAATGTTTCTAAATTGTACATTTTAAGCATTCGTACGAAGTAATTTGCGGTCCCACCTCACCTCCCCGCGTGTCCCCTGACGCGTGTTCGATTAGAGTACAAGTAATTCCGGAAAGGAAATTGAAATCTTAGCAATGCTCTACGGACTACATTTCTATAAGCCGGCAATGGGGTACAAAATGAAAAACACTGGTACAATATTGCGAACGTACAATATTTGTTTCTGTAAATTACTGTTATTTGAGCACTAACATTGGAATAAGTATACGTATTTTGTCTGTTACGAATGGAAGAAGTATTCATCTTGTTAGAAATGGAAGAAGCAGATGCGTTTCGTCTACTGACAAAGTAGGTTCTTGTATGAATTAAGAGTGATCTTTTTGGTATACATGAACTTGTGACTTCAGCGCTGGAACTGTTCCCGTCTCTCAAATTGCTAATTCCGCGCTTGATAAAATCCGTGGAAGCAGTTTTGTTATGATACGTAACAATTCTTTACACTTTACAATGCATTATCTGAAATATTTACTTAATAATAAATAGCGCCTTTACCCTCTGTTGGGCTTAATCAAATTGTCTGTACGTAATTAAGTAGTAGATAGTAATGACTGAAAGATAACAATTCGCAGCTCAAGCCAAACTCTATGAGACGCTCACCTATGTCCCAGGTGTCTTGGTAACGTACGCTCAGAGGCCAATCACAGTTTTGTTAGATTTTAAAAGATATACCTCAAAACTTTAAGTGTGGTTAAAAAGAGACATGTAGGTGAAGGAAAGTACATAATGCGAAACCAGTTAATAATGTTAGGGACAACGTATACAGTCAATAATCTATTGTATTACACTGTAGTCAATTAGTCTTCTACATATTCAAGCGTGTGGTAATGAATGTTTTAGTAAGATTATCTCTCGAACAAAGCGATTGCTTACAGTTTCATGAGACCATCATACGGCGCTACACCTATTTTATGCTAGTGACAACGATATCAAAGAGTATATACTATTGTACAAATATGATAATATTAGTATTATTTCTGTATTACTGTATCGGGCAGGTCACTTCTAGTCGGTAATATACCAAGCTCCGCGTGCCGACACTATCAGCAAAATGATCAACCATCGCCAATTCTTTATTGAATATAAGCCTCGACCCATGTTGAGATGAGAATACGTAAAATATAATTGTTAAATAATGAAATATTATATAAAGACAGCAAAATAAGGAATAACATTATCATTATAATTAGTGATATCTGTTTTGTAATTAATGTTGGTAGCAAATGATAGGTTGTGTATAACACAAACTTCTTTACAAATTTAAGGATGTTTCTAATTCATCGCAAACAAATACGTAGATTGTGTGTAATGGCTCAAGTCTCTTCGACGCACAAGCAAATAATACTAAAGCAGATTTAAAAATACTCACTAAAGATTATTGAAACTAAAATAGGAACACAATAAGCAGCTAATCCAAATAACGAATGATATTACCATTGTTAACAATCTCAGTTTCGAGTTGACATCGCTAATAAATGTACATACTGCTTACAAGTCTCATACAGGAACACCAAGGTAATATGAAAACAAACCTAAAACACTTATTATTGATTACCTACAATAATAACAGAATAAGCAGTAATCGAAATAACGAAGAGCATCACCATTGTTGACAATCTCAGTTTCTAATTCACATCGCTAACAAATGCACACCCCGCGTATAGTGATATTTTAACGTTGCATTTACAAACAGCGGCGGAATAATCGGGTGTGGAGTAATGAACACAAGCCTGGGGCCCAGGAGTTTAATTTTCCTCTTCCGCGCTGCTGTCCGCTCGCCCGGGCTCATTAATGAGGCGACAATACCTCGCGCCTCGTCATTTGCACCGCACCACCATCGACCGCTAAACAAAAGCCGTCCTATTTAAAATTCTTTTAATTATTAGTTTTCTCGGATGGTATATTTTTTATTCAATTAAAGACGTTTGGAGTGATTGTGGATTATTAATTAGTGTATGAAAAAAATTTGTTTGCTTACAGTTAAAAGTACAATTTAATTTTAATCTTTTGGAAGTAAATAAAATATAAATACAATGGGTACATGAATTGCATACATTCAGTGATGATGGTAAATACATTAGTTATCATCATCAGTCTCTTGCTAATAGTCTACCAAGCTATCTCAGATATTTTTTATCTGCTACTGTTGGTAAAACTTTTACAGCTCATCGTACTAGCGACGACTTTTGTGTCTTCTAGTTATCTTCTAGTTATCTCTATCAGATACTTTTATTCTTTATTGTATGATTTTCTTTCGGATGATATTCATTCGGATGATTTGAACAAACCCAGAACATGTGACAACTAAAGTGTGATGAATATATATACTTTCATAAATAAATAGCGGCTGGTTACTATTATAAAAATAGGCGTGCACAGAGTCAGTGTTGTACTTTTAAATAACAATTTAATAAAGAATAAGTTTTAACCTTTCTCGTATAAACAAAGTAGTATTATAGAATACATGTTTGCATCTAGATATCCTGGACGAGTCAAAAAAAGCCTTCTCTGGATCTAGTTTCATTGCCGGACCCACTCACGCGGGAACATCAGCCCAGTAAATCTTCAATTGTATTAAGGTCATGGCGTTTTGGCATATACAGCAACGAGTTTATTAAACTTCGTATACAATAAATCGTATTGGTTCAAAACAATACCTGAATTAATGGATGAATTGTGGACGACCGATATACAAAATCAAGAGGGCGTCAGTTTGGGAAAATATAATTCCAATATAAGCACTAAAAGCCTAGCCTAAAATAATGGTATAGTTTTTTAGTTGATTTGTAGAAACCTATTTTGAATACAATATTCAGGGGACAAGGAGCAGGTCCACACTTCTTATAAGAGGGGTGAAAAGAACATCCCCTTGGTTCAATTGGCCTCATCTGGGTTCACCTTAGGCTAAAGTGCTCAACCGCCGCGGCTGGGCTTGAGCCACGGTGGGGAACCTAGCAATACTGACTTAAGACGAACTACTGTCACTTAACGTATAAAACACGTCACACTTAAAATCATTAATTGAAGCTGGCCTAATAGTCAGCCCTTGTCACGTAAAGTTAAAATCAACGATTCTCTAGCATTTTGGTCTCATAATTCCACATTATTTTGTATTAGATATCTCATTAAACTCAATGATCAATAAATCGATATTAAATTATTAATTAAAACGAAACAGGGACGAGTAATAAATGCTTATTATTGATGTCGCCGATGTATATTGCCAGCGAATGTCGCGCGTCGGCTTGTTAAATGCGATAACTTGATTATACGTCGAATATGCGCGGAGGCTGTGAAATTATTAATCGTTATGTAACGTGCATGTTGGATGACATCGTTTTGACGTTCATCGGGTGGAATCTAGAGAGAGAGAGCGCAGTGAAATGAATTATTGTAATGAAATAGAAATATCAGTAAAAAGCTTCAAAAAATTTTGTAAGAGGTAAACTCTTTGAACCCATCACGCGTGATTACGATATTCTCACCATATGTTGTTCCTGCATATGAGTGTGAATGTCACCATATACGCCATTGCTATGACAAATATGTCATAGACATTGTATACCCGGCGTTAAAATTTGTAATATTCTTCTAACATAGCGGTCCGTCACTTCTACCACCAACAAAAACCAATCTCGGAAATCGTTCTATCCATGGGTGAAAAACGCATAAAAATATCTTCGATAAATTTTGGTAAAATCGATCATGTAATGATACACATATTTTAGGGACTTTGTTTAATATATGTATAAAATAGACAATTTGACACTTTAACGAATATATTTGTTCACTGATGGTGTTAAGTCGAAATCAGTCGTAACTGTAAGTTGAAGTTAAATAATTGTGGAAATAGTAAATAAAGTTTATATATTTATTCAACTATTAACATGAATTTCCACTAAGAAGTGATAGTACATTCAATCAACAATATTGTCTGTATTATATTTGATAATAAAAATATCTTCCCAGTATTTTGCGTTTCTTAGTATAAATTCCTAGTTATTTTTTAATTTAGGATATAGTCGGCTAGCCTATAAAAGCTTAACAAGCCTATAAATAAAAAAGCAATTTAATATTAATAAATTTATATAATTATTTTTCTTTCCTCCTTTCGGACATGTAGAATGAAAGGCAGATGAGAAATTAACAAAACTGATAAACTATAGCAATATGAAAAGTCCTAAGTACCAGGAGAATCAACACAGGCTTTTGGATTGGAAAGTAATGTCTCCACAAACATTGTGTTACATTTTGGCTCGTACCTACTACTATTATATTAATTATTACTTCTATTTTCATGTAATTCTATTTCTTGTTTCATATGTCGATATTGACTTGTTTCATACCTTCCCAATTCTAAATACGCTGATGATGGTACATGAATTTAAGATGATGGGCAATCCATTTACAAAGTATGGTATAGGAAGTTTACAAACAAATATCAAATACGGACTAATGGGTACACGAATACTTGATAAGTATGGGTGTAATATTTGGTAATTTCGTCGCGAGTTCCATAAAAACGGAAACATTTCCGAAGTGCGTTTAAACATTCATTTAATTGTTGGAAAAAGCTAATGCCACCAACAGCCTCCAAGTTTTCGACTTGGCTGCGACATTAGTCTCATGAATGAATCACCCTGATCGCGTCCCTAGACCCCGGCGGTCGTACTCGATTAGCACGAATAATTCCGAAAGGGAAATTGAAAAGCTAAAGCGATGCCCCAAGGACTTGCTCTTTCTGTTGTTTGCGGGTTGCTGTGAAAGCTTACGCTTGGAATATTCAACTAGATACAGTCCTATTGATTTGACCTTCGAACAGAATGTGTTTTATGATTACCATATGTGTGTATGAATAGGCCAACGAATAAATGTGATGTATCTATGCTAACATCATAAAGAGAAAATATTTGATTGTCTGTTTATTTGAATAAGCTCAAAACTACTGGACCAATTTGTAATATTGTTTTCCCGTTAGAATCCAACTTTTTCTCTAATAAACATAGGTTATGTTACATTTATAATGTGCATATCTAAAATGTTATAGATCAGTATGAAACTTTGATAATGTAATAAAAGCAAATTGAAAAAAAAAAGAAGTAAATCCTTAATTATAGCCTCAGAAATTAATCACAACTAGCTGTCCCGACAGACGTCCTGTCATAAGTAGAATTAATTACAGATAGAGGAAACTTCTTAGTGTAAAAAAAAATGTGTGCGTTATTTATCTCAATTTCTGTCACAATATATTTTTTTATTTATAATGTAGGTGAACAAACGAGCAATAAGAGCCTTTTGATGACTACCTGCCCATAAACTTCTGCATAATTACTAATGGCGATGCATCATCATATATTCCGCGAATGGTCCACCGACTCCTCATAAACCGAAAGAAGCGCGACAGCGAATATATCATTTTACGCATACTATCATTACACAGCAGAACATTACTTCTTTTTTAACCCAAACCATATTATTGTAAGCATATTAAGACCATCAAAAGGAGGATAATTTCTTATTCACATAGCTTCATTTTAACGGTTTCAAATAACATTAACACAAAGATATTGCCGCATCACTAGAAGCTATTCACGTGACTTACCTGTATAACAATAGCCCAAATAATGCCAATTAGCCTTTCCCGTATCTGTTCCGTTGAAACAGACTTGGTAGCCCGTCTGTACATTATTTGCTTTGTCTATGAATTCAGTTGTAAACAGTAAATAGCTGGACACAGTTCGTTCAGTAATCCAGTGTTAATTAGTAGTGGGTTGAGTACAACTGTCGGATACACACGGCGTGCCAAGACGGACAACAATATGTAACGCCCTGCTGCTCTTCCATCGTTCCCGTTAAAGGACATTATTCAAAACTAAACGAGGACTGCTTATTATTATTTGCAATATAAAATTTGTTTTTTTTTTTTATTTCATATGGTCTACTTTTTAGGAGCTTGTATTAAACCTGCACGGGATGCCGATAACACGTGTTGGTCTTTCAATATTCACCCACCTGTGTCGGTTAAAGTAAGTTTGTCTTGCAGACTGGTCCACTTAATGGCAATAATAATCATTGAGTTACAATTACACTTATAAATTAGCTAATGTAGTAATTTTATTTTCACTTGAAGGCATTGTTACTACAAAAACCAGTATATAAATCGACGTAGATGAATTATAAGTTAAGTGGCAGTTATACCTTACGTACCTTTTGTTTAGCACAACCTAATCGCAGATTAGCAAAACAATATAGATACAGGAGATATAGCGGGGGTGAAGTGTGCTGGGCCGAGCACTTTAAAGGAAAAAGAAAAACAAAGTGACTGCAAACAGCAATAATAACCCGTCCCAAGAGTTGCGCTACTACAATTTTACTTTTAAAATGTAGTAGCGAAAAAAACACTAAGACCAAACTAAATCTTAACTCCTTAAACATCACGTATCAGGCAATTTAGACAAAAGCAAAGTTGTACAAAAGAAAATATTTGAAGGTTCAAGATCTTATTCGTCAAACTTTAAGCTCTATGTCGATTTCGAGTCCCCAATGCGATGTAACGAAGTAACGCGTGCCGCATACGACCTGCTTTTATCAACTTGTTACCAGGCTGGAGTGTTGTGAGAATACATAATTGTCTATAGTAGCCGAGAAATATAATTGAGAATTGAATTTACCTTTCATTCATTTACATATTTGAGAATTTTATAATGAAACTATGTTAATTTGCTATATTAATGTAATAAAGTTTAGTAGTCAACGACTGTCCCCAGAATAGTTCAAGCCTTTTCGTGGCGGTGGGGCTCAATAACCTGGGGTAACCCAGGCGCGAAGCCAATTGAACCAAGGAGGATGCTCTTTAAACCCCTCTTGTAATAAGAGGTTGCTAAAGAACAGGAGGAGGAGGGGGTACCCTTATAGGAGGAGGGGACAGAAGAGCAACCAGAGGAGGCTCGCACGGGGCAAGGGAAAAGGAGAGAACCACACTACATTGCATTGTCCCAAAGTTGGTGGGGTTGTCCTGTGATGCGAGGCAGTCCTGCTGCGGAGGAGGCATCGATCCTTTAGGGGTTTGACTAGCCGCCGAGGTGCCCTGATGATTTGTTGTTCTGGGGCACCTCACCAAATGCGTTGATGACTCTCGCGGTGGTTTTTGTGGGTATCTGGCACTATAATGTGACGTGAGCCTCAGACACCATTGGACCCTGCCCAGGGCCGGAGAAGGCGCCTAAATGTGTTTTCCAAAAAAAAAACTTATCGACTCTAGAACATAGCGGATATATCTTGTTCGAGACACAGTTATGAATTCCGTGCAAACCAATAATGCTTCTCCGACTAATATTATTTACGTGAATGACAAACATAATTGTATGTACCTATGTTACTCTTGTAGGCAAAGCTAAGATTACCGCCGAATTGGGTCGGCATGGCTAGGTACCTCTCGATCGCATGAGACCGTACACAGTGAAGCAACAGCTGTCCGCGTTTCGTGCGGTTTGCGAGTAGCCGGTGGTTCATTGGAGGGGAGGAAAAAGTGAGCGCAATGCATCTGCACGACAATAATTTGTCTATGGGCGTCGGTAGTGTTGTCAAAAGTCACGGGTTATTCGTTTGCCCGTCTATACTATAAACCAAAAAAAGCACTTATATATCAAATATGTGCTCGCAGATTCGGTAACATTTATTTGTAGGATATTTTCACATTATGGTCACAGCATGAGCAGCGGGTCCACGACGCGTTGCGACTAAGCCACAGCTAATTCATTCTTAATTAGTGGCCAGAAGACTATTCAACTTGAAACGTGAGCCTGATGTAATTGGCACAATTACATTAGTTGACTATTGTTACAGCATAGGTGTACGTTCAGTAACTTTATGCGGGAATCCCTTGTAAACCTTTCAAAGTACAGTCCATTTTAATATAAATAATTTTTTGAATCGCACGTAATTCTAACAAAATTATTTGGTGTAGACAGATTTAAATAGTAATTCAAAATTATTTTTTTATAAATTATATATAAATCATTGTAACTATTATCATCTCTATTTGAGAGAAGTAATTTATGTTAATAATCATAATTTTGAAAATATAATTATTAAAATCACAGTATATGTACAGAATGTAAAGGCCTATGTACAGAACTGGAAGATTACTTTAGACTAATGATCGACGATGTTAATGATGATCAGTAAATGAAAGAAAGACTAGTCATCATGTACATGGCACTACGTATGATGTAATTACTATTATAATTACGTTATTTGAAAGATTTTATTTTTATACGTTTTTTTTTAATTACTCTTGAAAGCAGTTAAAATCATTAAATTTTAATAACTAAGTAATTGGTAAACGTCATTGGAAAAGTGTATTTAAATTCGGATAGCGTTCGAAGTAAAAGTTACCAATGTGAAAAATATACGTTCAAGCTGCAGAGCAAATCGGAACGGTCAATAAGTTCGATTAATTGGTTGTTTAAAGAAAAAAAAATGAAAAATTGGTTTCATATTTTTATATGCAATTCTCAGGCCTCGTAATGAGATGACAATTTGTACAGTGGATATAAAAGCTGATACGTACAGGATATTTTTATTTCATCATGGAACAAAAAAAATGTCGTAGAGTAGTTATTAACAACTATTTGTCATACTTATTTAAAGCAAACGTACAATATTTATTTTAACACAATATTCATTAAAAACAAGGCATATCTGTAATGTAAAGTTTAAAGTCATTCGGTTCTCTTTGCTCGCTTTGACCATTGGGAGGAGGTGTCAAGGAAGGCAACGCATGCGATCCGATGCGGAAGTTCGTTGGCATCAGTAGTTAAAAGATTCCGATTCTATATTTCCTGTATTTTATATATATTTCCGATTCGATAAAATATTAAAATAGATAGATTAAAAGTTAGAAGGCTCGATTTCTGCTAATGATGCCTAGAGGCACCTCAAATATAACATACGTTACTCGCTTTAACCATCACGTCTGTTGGGTATCAGGACAAACTATAAGGAGAATGATGGCAGTTATACCACCTTTATTATTTAGTTACTTTATATACTACCGCATTGTGTTACAAGAGAAATATTTTTATATTATATATTTAGGATTTGACTGTAATGGACAAAATCCGTAAGTCATAAATACATAAATGTATATTAAATATAATTTTTATATATTATTATGTTGCTCATTAAAAAAAAAAAGAATCCTGATTAAAAAATCAGTTACAGATCTTTAAACTTTGATGAAACTCTCCGAATATTATTCAAAAGAAACTCACCTCCGTTATAAAAGAAACACATCAACATTCTTAAGAGGAAATATTACTTTGGAATGGTGAAATTCTTAGCTGAAACAACTCGCGAGGTAACGTTCATTTCGACAAAAGACGAGCATTATTCCGTGCACAAAGGAAAACCGTCGATAGATTCAATGCAGTGACATAAGAAATGACGGAACAAAGCGGTAACAAAGCTCATATTGAAAGTTACATTGTAGAGTCGCGCTGGCATCGGTTCGTTTATCGATAAATACATGTTCCATGTACTTCAAGCACATCACTACGCTGAAAGATTTTTTGAATGTAATGTAATAAAGTGTAGATGGGTAATTCTTTCTTTCCTATAGCAAAATTTTTATAGGCCATGTCATCACGACCAAAAAAAATTTTTTTTTTTACTTTTCTGACTGTATGTCACTTTGACTGTATTTGTATTTATATGTTCGTTAACTTTTCCTGGATTGATATATTATGTTATGTATATATTGATAATAACTCCTTATTATCAATAACTTGTCCAATACGGGTTGTTAAGCCAAATTTTAATGTAATATCAAAATAATATGATAGTGAAAAGGCTACCTGTCGTTTATAAAAATGAGACAGATGAAATCTATATTTGTTTAAGTTATAACAAGTACTAACAAGTTTGTTAGAGTCCAAGAAATGGAATTTGTTATTATATGTACACACATTATGCAATGTCAAATTTAAATTATATCTAATAATATTTTCCGAATGTGACCACCATTAAGAACGTATACCGTTCCATATATTAACAATTTAGATTTAAACTTAGTAGTAAGACAATAGAGGTCTTCTCTAGCCCCATATTATTAAAATCTATAATTTATACTAAATGTGTACTTAACACAATCAAAGTGTAAAAATAGTACTAATTATATCAACTTGGTGCATCAGAATATTCAATGCCTAAGAGGGATAGAGTTGGAAGTTGAGTTATTTTTAAAAAGTTATAATATTAGTATATTATGTATAACCGAACATTGGTTAAAAGTAATGAACATCATTAAACCTCAGTAATCATCAGGTAGTCAGTTCGTTCACCGGAGTCAATTTTTTACATGGAGCTTCGACGATAATATTAATATTATTAATTGTAATATGATATTAAACAAGATTTCAAATTTAAAGAACGTAAAGACATTGTGAACCTACCTGTTGAACGGACAATAGAGTTAGCAGCCATAAAATTACAACATTTCATTTTAGTTACATTGTACACACCTCCATTAGATAGTCACGATATATTTGAATATATTATGGAATAAGTTCTATTTAAATTTTCCATTTCAAATAAAAAGTTGGTTGTATGCGGAGACTTCAATATGAATACTTTAGAATGGAGTTTATTTGTGTTAAGTTATTAAATCTGTTTAAGGCACACAAGCTTAATAATATGTTTATGGAGACTACTATAGTTACATCAACTAGTGCCACTTGTATTGACAACATTTTTACAAATGTAATTTAAGTTAGTAAATTAATAAATCAGATTCAGACCATAGTGGACCGATAATGAAATTTCTACATATAAGGAATTAATGTAACTAAACATAAAATTACCCATGTACCAGTAATTTTAGGACGTATGAACAATATAAGAGATACACTAACTAAAAGTTTGCCAATTTTACTCAATACTTTTAGTTCAAAAGACATATATAATCTATTTTTCTCATCATTCTCTTGTATATTTGAATCAATATTGACATCCAACACGTTCTTAGTTAGTAATACATTGGTGTTTAATGATTGGGCAACAGCAGAACTTCAGAAAAATAGGCAAATGCTATATGAACTGTATGCAGAAAGACAATATAATACCTTTGAAAAATTCAGAGAATATGTAAAGAAGTTTCCCAAAAAGCTTAAAAGAGATTGTAAAATAACGAGGTCACAATATATCAGTACGAAATTAAAAATAACAATAATATTATCAAAATTGCTCGGAAAATTATGAAAGCGGAAATAGGAATAGTCAAACCACAGAAAAAGATCTCAAATTAGAGATAGGAGACACAACAAGAACATCAGATTTAGCAATAGCTACTGTTATCAAAATAAAATTCACTGACATTCCTACTACCACTTCAAAGTCTTTGAACTCCTCAACTGCGGCCTCGATTTCTCTCCTTAAGTGCAATGTATCTAGTGGTGTGTGCCCACTATGAATGAAACAGAGCAAAATAATTTCATTATTCCAATCAGGTACATAGTATCCCACAAACTTTAGACCAATTTCTATTTAACCTAATTTTAGCAAAACTTTTGAAAAACTTATTTTAAAGCAACTAATGAATCATATTTACAGCAATGAATTATTACATGACAAACACACACGCGGTCGTTTTACAACTGATGCGGATGCAGAACTAATACGATAATATAATAATTTTAAGCGTGGGAAGAGTCGCGTGATGCCCTAGGCGTTTTCTGTGACTTATCTAAGTCATTTGAATCTGTGCAGCATGAAACACTGGTCGGGAAGCTACATCACTACGGAATTAAAGGCATTGCACTTGATTTAATCAAATCATATTTAAGTGGTAGAATTCAAATATATGTGAATGGAAAACGATCTCCGGGATTATTTCTTAAAGTGAGGATTCCACAAGGTTTTATTTTATGACCATTCCTATTCCTTGCATATATCAATGACTTACCTTGTCTTGTTAATGACGGACATGCAGATGACACATCAAATATTTTCAAAACAAACAGGCGTCAACATGCAATAGATGATGTAAACAATGCTCTATAGAATATAAGAATGGTTTAATGTCAATAAATTATTATTAAATGAAAAATAACGAAATGTATTAAGTTCACTTTGATATTGTATATCAAATTAGAGCTAGAAAATACGACGGTATTTTTTAGGAATAACTTTACATGTTAAATTACAACTTACCCCACGTAGATAGTTTATCGTACGAACTTTCATCAGTAGCATTCGCAGTTAAAAATAATCGACAGACCACAGACGTAGAAACTGCTAGATTAGTTTATTTCGGTTACTTTCACACCATTATGTCATATGGAATTCTATTACGGGTTAATGCTGCTGATATTTATTAAATTTTTGTGCAATATATAATATGAGTCTAATGGAGTCGCTTAAAGATAAATTTAAAACTGCGAAACTTATGACATTGTATGCGCTATATATATTCAAATATATATATTTGAAAATATTATGTATGTTCATAAAAATATAGAACAATTCAAGAACAAATGTCATCGAGAATAAACTCGCTGTGCCCTCCTCAGGCTCCATAAAGTTAACATTACATTTACGGGTAAAATAATAAAAATCCCTGTAATATAATAGATTTGTCTATTAATGAATTCAAAGCTATCATTAAAGAGAAGCTCATATCAAAATCCTATTATAATGTAAAGGATTTTATAAATGACAAAAATGTAATGGAAAGATTTGCTCTAAATTTAAGTACCATTGTGAAGTAATGATCACAACCAAAAGAACGAGAGGTACCCAGCAGATTTTATTGTGGGTATCTCCTCAGACATGGGCGCATTGCAAACACTCAATTTAAACTTAGCCTCTAAAACAAACATGAGTGATCATTGTACAGATCTATTATGTGAAAATAAATAGTAACCAAATAGACAATAAACATGAAAATCCGTTCTGTGGATTTTGGGAAAATTGATCACTTACAGACAAACAGCTTTGAGGAACCTTGTTATATATTTGAGATATCACCTCCACCCATGTTCCTACCCACCTCTTGGTATACGAAGCGAATCATGGGAGATTCGCTTCGTATACCAAGCTCTGTGGCTCTGTTCCCCAACGTGCAATTCTTGACTCCCTACACATTACTTAAGTGCCCTCTCGTTATTTCACTCTCCCCTTTTGGGGCCTGACACCACAAAGACAGAAGTTGTCATAGGCCTCGTCAGTCCTGATTATTCCGCCCATTGAAATGCCAGATGCGTTGTAACTTCTAGAAGAAAGCAGTACAGCTCCCTCCCGTCGTCACACGCAGCCCAGCGTGACAGCCAAATGGAAATGACATCGTCCGCGATGGCGCTTTTCTACTTTTCGTGCTCCTTGCCCTTGAGCCCCGCGCACTCCTCCTGCACGCGTCCCGCTCGAAAAACCTCCAGATCAGCTGGCAGAACGCCTGCCAATACTGAGAGCGCCGCACTGCTGCATGACCTGTAGGCCTTTATCAATAAAATCAAAGCTGGTCTTTGGGTGCTTAATAATGCACTACGTACTACATACAAGTGAGAGCGTCGACACCAAAGAGCAGCAGCATATGTCAGGATTGTAACATAGGTTTCGTGGTACAGGAACCTGAGTGCCCGGTACTTCACACCCCACAAGGAGGTAGAGACACGTGAGACCTACCCGAAAGAGCTGGTGGCCTTCCCGCCAATCAGAACCGCATACAGCGCAAAGGATCGTCTATGTGTACCCCATGCACCTTGGTCACAGATATACTCTCGATCGAGGCACCATTCATCCTAATGGTCGGTAACGACCGTTAATTGTCATAGTCTGGAACTTGGATGCGGAAAATGTTAGCCTATTACGGGTCCTCCAATCCGATAAACTTTTCAAGTTCATGGAACATTTCTGTTCGATAACGGCGCGCGACGGTGCCTCGATCGCAAGCGCCAAATCGTCTGCGTATGCTACAAAGCTTGCACCCTCTGGTTTCGGCAATTTAACGATATCGTCCAGGAGGAGTTTCCATAGTGTAGGGCCCTACACCGAACCCTGGGGACGTCCCATTGTGGAAACCTTCCAAAGCGTGCGGTGGCTAACTGTGAAGCCAACATAACGGTTACAGAAATAACTTACGAGAGTCTGATAGATGTTCGGAGAGATGGCAGTAGCTTTTGCTTTTAACACTATTATTGGCCACCATGCATTATGGAAGGCTCTGGAGATGTCCAAAAGGTCGAGCTGGACGTACTTACCAAGTACAGACCTATTGAGATGACCTCTTTGTTTTTCAAAATGACGGTAGCTATTATCAACTGCCATCTCACCGAAAATCACCAAATAACTACCGATGACCAGTAGGGTTTCCGCCGCGGACGCTAGCCGGTGATCTAGTTTACTTAGCGCACCGATAGGGGGATGGATTTGGCACAAAACGCTCCTTTCAATGCTTTCTTCGTTATTAATTTATGTATGAAGAAAGCTTTTTGGAAGAGGTAGTGCCATGCTGCCTAGGAAGAGGTAGTGCCATGCATGGTGCATGTCACTACATAATGGCGTAAAGTGACACCGTCGCTGTCACATTTCGTGCGGTTTGTGAGTGGCTGATGGCCCATTGGGAGGGGGGGGATAATACGAGGGTAACGGATCTGCGTAACAATTATGCAGCTTCCAAGTTGTAGTTAATGATGCATGCTCTGCCATCAAATTGGTTAATGCTGGTGTTCCCCAAGGCTATGTACCGTCTCCGAAGCTGTTACATCTGCATATCAATGACATGCTGTAAACAAGTGGCCTTCACTGTTACTCGAATGACAACAGTGGGGACTCTTTTCACACTGGCCGTGCAAATATTTCCCGGGAACACGTCAACGACTATCGTAAAAAGATTGTGTCTGAAATCCTGGATTTGTTATTCAAAGTGTCGGGATGAGGCCGAAGAAATTCAGTCCAATTGAACCCCCGTAAGACAAAAGTTTGCACCTTTGCCACTAAAAAGTCACCCTCCGTTGAATCTGCTCGTTTTCCAAACACCTGCCTATCGACCTCAGCTAAAATCGTATATATCGTATATAATATTTGGTATCGACATATAGAATAATGTTCGATTCTGCGGTCATTTGAAAACGAAGGCTAAATAGGCGTCGAAGAAGCTGGCAGTGTTCAGTAGAGCGAAGCAGTAATCCACTCCAGTTCATCGGCTGCAACTTTAAAATGCCTAATACCTGTGGCAGAATTCCATCTTTGGGCATCGCGACAGAACTCTAAGTTTCACGCCCATCACATTGATGTCCGTAAATACACAACTGTGCGGTTTAAACGCCACTAACGGCACAAAACTACTATGGATCCAACGGCTACCCTAGGTATTTCCGATCCGATATGACTTAGGGTCATACATATTCATTAAAGGCTGGCAATGCGTCTGCAAGACACCTAGTCTTGCGAATGTGCATGAGCGGTGGTAGTTATTATTCACCTGCTCGCTTACGCCTTATTTGATAAAAAAGGACCAAGCCTTCAAATTTGATGAGCGTCCACATATATTTGCTACAAAATAAATGCTTTAAAATGACATTGGGACATCGCGATAGAATTGTCACCGTCACCACCTGGATGTCCCTAAATCCTGAACGGTGCGTCTTAAGCGCAATTTTTCATTGTGGACAAGGCACTGTTGAGTCGATGTGTACTTGGTATTTTTGACACATTATAAATTGGGATCCTTCAAGAGAGCTTAGTCGTACCTCAAAGACCGGTAAAGCGCAAGTGAACCTCGTTTTGTTGTCCTTATTCTTTTGCCGCTTAAAATATTTAAAAGTTTTATACAACTTCCAAGACAGTACTCAAGTTTATTAAAACAAAATTATAGAAGTAAATATGTTTCTTCGTGACTAAAACTGATTGTAATAAATAGTTTGTTCGTTTATGTATTGTAATCATAGAGCCATAAGATCCATCTTAATGTTTTACGAAACATCCAGATATATTACGTGTTACTAAGAATGCAGTAAGTAGAAGTTTAAGAAAAAAATATCCGATAAACGCATGCGCGCCACTTACGCGCCACCCCTAAAACCTTACGACCGCCTCTCTTGTACAAACATTATCAGAAAATTGAACCTTCTGAGCTGAACACAAAGTTTACAAAATGTAGTCATAATTTACAAAAGTTTAACATCCGACGTGATCCCTCTGTCCCAAATCAGTCATTATGTTCATGTAGGAGGAATAAAAATCATCAAAGCACTACTCAGCAATCCTGCTGTACCATTTATTTCTTAGTTTTTATATATATAGTTGGAATACAACTTACACCCACTTACAACGAACTTAAGGTATATTTTACGTCAAACTGTGTGAGATGACAGGATAATCGAAAGCGTGGAGCACACTAGTCAGTTGGTGGTGAGCCTCGGTAGCGGGCGAACTGATTCCGCTGTGGGCTTGCGTTCTTCATGGTCGGAACTTATTTCGTAGCGGCTCTACGATACTCTACGATCTTCTAAAGTGAATAATTTCTTTTGTTTAACATATGCTACATAATTTATTTAAGTGATTGGTGACACATAAAGATCAGGTAATAGTTAAGTATTTAATTATTTTTTTGAAACTATACAATCTAGAATTTTTCTTTATATTTGTATTTTCTTTTATCTTACGAAAAAAATTAAAAAGTTTTTTTCCCTGGGATAAGACTATAATATATATTATTACTACCTTAATGCTGCAATAGTCGCTGTTTTAAAGCTTACAACGTACTTTGTAATATTGTTCAATTTCACCAGAAATTAATTAATGTCCAAATTCTCGCTACAATTTACAATTCGATGATAAATAGTATACGAAGAAACAGTTTGTGTTTAAAAAAAATTATGATTGATATTGTATTTCAAAAGATTAAAATTAATCCTTGATTTAGTTCATTTATAACTATATCGGATCCATTTCGTATCCTAGCATTTGTTGTTGTTCTTATGACTGATGCTTGTCTCCTCCTCCTTCACGTATACTTCACATAAGACCGCCTTAATCTTTAGCTCCGCCTTCAGTCGAAAGGTAAATAATTTCTATGTACCTAAGCATACATACTTAGTTTCTTGACAATCATAATGTATACTTTACTCGTCTCGGCTCTCTTCTTTCAATATATATATAACATATACTATACGAATATAAATATTGTACGAATATAATATAATCGATATTATAATATTTTATTTTATTTTCGTGTAGAGAACAGCAACTAAACAAGTTACACTCAAGTATTTTCGTTTATTTATAAAAATAAGTTATTTTGATTCGCAATGGAACAACAATGAGTAAATACATTGAACATTATACCAACGAAGTTTAAACTAATGAAATGAGTATCGCATGAAACTTTTCCAGCTACGTAATTCGAAACTCTACAGTTGGCTCTAACAAGCGGAGCATCAGAAGTTGTTGAACGCGGCTTAGCAACGAGTACATAATTTTGCGAGCGCGGTCACTAACTTGACGCGAACAGACAGTTCCGAAGTGTTCGCGGCCGAGGAGAGCACGTCAGACAACAGATGCAGCCCCCACATATGTGACGCACACATACACGACTGCAATGGATTCCCACTCCTTGGGTAGAGCCCGCCAAGCTCCGGCCACACGAAATCACATCGTATACACGGATCAGAAGGGGCGAAAGTGAGTATTTCATTCATTCATTACTTGAACAACCAGAGTTTAAATTAAATAAATGAGTGCTATTATTGCTCTCAATTTAGTTCAACAAGCAAACTAAAGTCAAAGGTTCGCTGGAACTCGGAACTCAATGGCCGTGAATTTTGTAATCTTCATTAATTTTAACGGAAAGTACATTGCAATATTTTGTACTTCCTTCGCCATTAAATTGTCCGGTGGTTCACATTGGCGTCGTAATATTCATAAATCACTATTATTTAATATTGCGTATGACGTTAAATACCGATAATAAATAATACGTTTTATTTATAAATTTACAAAATCGTTTCAGTGTTACCCTCTAAAGTTAAAATTGGGAAATATTTTATATGCATTTTTATAGTATAAGGTGGCAAACGAGCCAATGACATAAACGAGAAATTTCTTCTGACAAATACCGACGCCTATAGATATTCACATTATTGTCATGCACATGCGTTGCCTATCTTTCCTCCTCTCGCACAAATGTCATAGTTGTCATTTTACGACGGTGCCATGTGAGGAAGTGGTCTCTCCCTAGTCATATTGACCTAAGTCGGCTGAAATGTAGCACAACATTATCTCGTACTAAAATTAAAATGTATGTTTGTTATTCTTTCGTAGAAAAAGTACTAAACCAATTGAAGGAAATTTGGCACAGATATAGATTTCTTCTATCTGCAATAACATAAATGTTACCCACTAGCTGACCCCAATATCAACCGGTGTAGCCAAAAATAAGGGCGAAGATGAAAAATAACATAAGTATGATTTTATCCCGAAAAAATGGGATAATTTTTACGCGGGTAGAGCCTCAGAAGACTGCTAGTTCTTTAAATAATTCCCTCTTTTTGATGATGTGTCTTAATGTGTATCAGGTGCTTAAGTATAAATGCTATTTTGATTTTCTAATTATGAGTATATATTTAAGGTATATAACAAAATATGTATTTTTATAACTCAGTTCTATATTGTTTTAATTACATAAATTCATGTGGCGTGATTGTTATCTTAAAAAATCAAAATTATACATTTTATATAAATTATACATTCGAAACTCCATGGGGAATTGTTCTTTCCAGGGGTTTAAATTGCATGAAAATCCCTTCAGTGTGTTTTGGACGGACAGCTTTTGCGAATATATTTTTAATGTATATGTGTATATATATATATATATATATATATATATATATATATAAGATCTAATTTAATTTATTATAAAAAGAATTTTAATGGACTTAATTAAAACCTCGCATCCATCCTGGAGCGGCTACTGCATGGAGATCGTCTTCCCACCTGGTGAACGTTCGGCCAACACTTCGATTTCCTAAACGCGGCCTCCACTCTAGAACTTTACTGGCCCATCTGCCGTCCGTTCTTCTGAGTGTGTGACCAGCCTATTGCCACTTCAGCGAGCCTATTCGTCGCGTAATATCAGTTACTTCAGTCCTCTCTCTGCCTTATGACTGCGTTACGAATTCTATCGGACAGTGAAACACCGAACATAGCAAGTTCAATAGCCCGTTGAGCTACCGCCAACTTGCGGACCAGTCCTAAATTAAGAGGCCATGTTTCAGCCCCGTAGGTTACCATGGGGAGAACGCATGAGTTGACGATCGGTAGTAGCAGAGGATCGGTCGCCTTGGCGTTCATTGAGAGAGGCCTATGTCCGGCAGTGGACCGATAATGGCTGCTAATGATGGTGGTAATGATAAAGTAAAACCGGTAGTGCATAGGAAATAATGTTAAAGTGTAAACTAAGGAAATTACACAGACTACTAACTCATGCTATCGCTGATTCGAGACCGAGACCATCTCATATTGCACACCATCAAGTAAAAGTACTTGTAGATTATGAAGAAATTTGAATAGAAATAGTTTCATCATCTGCTAGAGTGTTATGCGCCAGGTTGAAACTACGACACTAGGTGGGACAAAACATGCCAGACTTTTGACGATGGCATATTGTATAAAGTGTCATTTGGTCTTTGGAGAACTTAGCTGGAACTGGAAAATTACATAAAAAATCAGTTTGAGATGAGCTCTGAAATCAACCGTAAGTATGCGGAATGTAGTGTACTAGTGTAAACCCAGCATAACCCAGCTGAGAGTACGCGCGCGTGGACAGCCGAGTTACTTGTTCAGTTTCCAGTAGTCACATTTTCGCTACAAGGTATTCACATTTGGAGGACGGCGAAGTTGGCGTTATCGTGTTTAAAATTGAACAGGGGCGTCCAACTTTGTGATACGAAGTATCACTTTATTGAACAGGTGTTTTACTTAATATGCTAATGGTTTTGGTAGGAAAAACTAGATCTTGTATAATACGTTAGACGAAAATAAATAATTAACAGCGCATTTCTTTTTTTTTTTTTTTTGTAATGGAACAAAATACTCAGCACTGGAAGGAGCAGGAATTGACGGCTATTCTATTGCTATTTATGCGGTTTGTTAAAAATACTGATGACAAAACGTTAACTTAAAACAATAATAGATAGCGCGTATGTACTTCCCTTGTTTATGTGGATATGTATGAGTATGTAAATCTGTATATTATTGAATTTATCAATACGTATTTGCGTTTATATTTAGCCTGAACCAAATTGAGTATTAAGAGTTTGATATTCAACCTCGTAGATCGTATTGTAGGCAGGCACGGGTTTACCTTAGTGACTTTTTAGTAAGAGGCCTTCTTGAATGATAGCGAAATTAAGCTGGGTCGGTATGTGGGAGCGAGCAAATCGCGCTCCCACGATACCGACGTAAAGTCACAGCTTTGCTGACGAGTTTTGAGTTGTGCGTGAGCTTCCAGTGCCCCATTAAAGGAGCAGGAGGATGGAAGGCAACACATCTTTATAATGTATAAGCGTATGTTTATGGGCGACGAAAGTCATACTTTCGTGAAGGGATAATTACGCGTTTCGTGCAGTTTGTGACTGGATGGCCAACTGGGAGAGATAAGGTACAAGGCTTTGTCACAATCTCTGGTTGTATTTCAAACAAAAGTTTTTTTGAACGTTTCATGGATCGAATACATCTGCGTAGCGCCGCATAGCTGCGTCCGGTGAGTTGCGTTACAAATGCAATTTTTACTTCCATTTGCGCGTCAATTTACCGTCTCTGCCCTTTTTTCTTAATTTCACAGATTAACAAATAAACAGTGTTATTTCACATTCAATAAAGTAAAGATAAACAACATAATAAAACTTAACAGCTCAAACTTCGTGAAAAAATTGAAACTTTTTTATATAATACGCTAAAGTATGACGACTCAATTTTCTCTTTACGTAACGCCAGACTCTGTTTACAAAAACAGAAAATACGTTTGTGCTAAAATACGTTGGCAGTAAGACTCACCTTTTATATTTCACCAATGATATTCTGCCATTTTATTTTGTTCTGCATAACATAAGAAATTTAATTCTATTTGTTAGTAAAATATTATTAGAGAATTTTCTTCTGTAACGAACTGTACTACAAAGTGGGTTTTGGAGTCTGTATTATATCTTAAAATAATATTTCTTTAGTACCTTTCCTACCTACCTTCAAAAGTTGTGACACGTTGGCATAATTCGTATTTTTTATTGACTGTATTTGTGTCATTATATTATATTATTGATCTTACTGTCATTAAGTACAAAATAGTGAGTAGTATTGAGTCACCAACCTGGCGATATCACGGCTGGACAATTTCCGTTAAAACCGAATCAGCCGAATTAGTGTTCACTGATAGAGATTGATAGTTCACTGATTACTCTGATAATGTAATACCCATGTCCATGGGCGAAGAGCAGGACAGGAGAACGACGTATCTATATAAAAATGTGCGGATATATATAGGCGTCGATAGTCGGCAAAAGCTTCATTTGCCCCCTGTACTATAAAAAAATCTAACATTTAATAGTAAAACAAAAATCGATTGCTGGAATTTATTTTAGTATCTACATTACATTATTAAGAAATCTATACGTTAAAATGCATCAAGCCGTTCATGCTGTTGCGGGGAGCATACAATTCTTCATATATGTGCTCGAAAGCCATTACCATGGTTCTTATGAAGTCGTGCTATTTCGGGATATGTATGTATCTCCTTCATATATGTCCTTGAAAAATGTTACCCGACTCCCGAAGTCGGGTAATATCCTTCCATTCACGTGAACGGAAATCAATGCTTAGAATGTATTAAAGGTAAACCCTGTTTACAATTTCACGTCGACCCGTAGAACACGTTCAGTACAGAATACATAAGTAAGAGTACAAATTGATTTATTGAAGTTAAGAGTTGCGCCGGAGTACTCGCTCCTACTACAGATAGAGGGGAAATAAAAAAGAAAGTTCGCAAACAGAAATCCACTTGTCGCGAGATTTACGACATGACGCACCTTCCCGTACAACTTGTATGTAAATTTTATGTTAGTTTCGGATACATTTTAACATTACAAGCATTCGTTATTTATTGGCTGTTATGTTATGGTGTTAGGACTGCCTCGTGGTATAGTGGTAAGCACGTTCAACCACAGTCGTGAGGCCTTGGGTTCGAGTTTCGGGCCCGACCAAGACTATTATTGGGATTTTTCTAATAACAGTCTAAAGTGTGGAAGTTGACGGTCTTAAACTCCCGTGCCTCGGTGAACACGTTAGGCCGTTGGTTATGCACCTGATTTGTCTCCGATCATGTCGGATTGCTGGTCCCATCGGAATCGGAAAAGACGGAACAGAGAGTAGGCTTGTGCCTGCGCACACACAATTATTATCGTACTTGGGGAGAATTGGGAAAATGTAGTAGGAATACTCAAATTATTTTTAAAATTGTTTTACTCCTTAATTTTCGAACTCCTCATGAAACTGTATAAGGCCAACAAAAAAAATGTCTGTAGTAAAATTTGGTTAAATAGTAACGTTACGCTGAACGTAAGGCCACGCACTTCGCTTGAAAAACAAACTCCGATCACTGTTGATCGAAATATAATTATTCGATCGAATATTGGCCCATTGAAACAGAGGAGGTAAAACGAGCAGTGCACGTCTACCCTCCTATTATACACAAAAAAAAACATAGCTACGAAATCCTGAATGTAATTCATTTTCGGTTACCTGTAATACATGTGGCTTACGTAACTTTTAAGAGTTTATTACTGTAGAAAGTTTTCAACCGTTTGAAATATAACCGGTAAATGACGATTCATCGATTTACATTATACGGGTTAACGATGATGTTAATTTAACAACGATACCCGTCTGTACATAGAAATACAATAGAAAGTTTTTATTACAAACGAACAATTTGGTTTGACTCTGAAGGAATAATATTTTGTAGGATGTGAGCGGTAGTAATTACACAGTGTCACGCAGATTGATATTATTTTTAATATCATTAAAGGCTTCGATAACATATTAATTGAAGGGAAATATTCGATATCTCCACTTTTGCCACGACCGGCGAGGTGCATCTTGCTCACGCAACATTGCCGTAAACCTGACAGAAACCTGTCGAGTTTCGTGCGGTGAGCGAGATTTCGTGGCTCTTGGACCCCTCCTTTGCAGTTCTCTGCAAAGATTGCAACCATTACTGAAAATCAGCTGGAAGGCTTATCTTATAGAACCCAAGTATAAATGAATAACGTTTGCATTAGTGTAATGAGGCTACTCCCGCCACGCAAATGTAGAGAACTTGTCGATATATTTTTATTTTATAGTATGTGGTGACGGTAAACGAGTAAAATCGGAGCCTTCTGACAACTGCAAACTTCCATAAACATCCGCATAATTGTAATCGCCCACCGGCTACACATAGACCGCGAGGCCGAGAGTTCCTCGGCCGTGCCGGTCTAATTCAGCTACAATGCAGCATGGCACTACCACATACTCAATTGATCTTTAGCAAAGAAATAGAGAGTAGATTTTACTGCGCTGGCTATACCGTTACGTCAACTCCCGGTTTACTTGGTTAATCTCAGATTTCAACCTCCCATCATTCAGTTCGAGCGGTCATATATATTCAGGTGTTCACTACACATATACTGTCCTGTTAGCTTGCGGTTGACGTTCGTCCCACACTATACTCTCTCTAGATAGTTTTACGACAGTTTTCCGTTAAAAGCAATGCTTTAAAACTTTTAGTTAATTCATATTGCGTTCATTGTTTGAATTATGTTACCTAGTAATCATAAATAATAACCGAAATGTAATGAAAAGACATGTAGGTAAGTAAAAGAAGATATTTGATAGCCAGCGTGTAATAAGTACAGCCTCGAATATTTACAAAGTGGTTTGACGATATTCCAAGTAAAATACTTATAAGTTAAGAGATTAGGAGAAGTCATAATAATGGGATAATGATGATAATAATGGGAGTTATTGATTTTAGTACCACAGATCTTTCACCGTTTATTAAATTTTTGAACACCCATAGCTTTGTATCAGATTATCGGATTTCGATTTTTTTTATTGAATACAATACATCTGAAAATTATTTTGTACCCCATGAGTTTGAAATAAATAAAATGTTACTTTATAGTAGAAAAAGAGAGAGCAGTAGTTTTTGTAAAGAAAGATTTAATTTATATTGCAAATGACATTCTAATCAAGTTTCGAAGATATCCCATGCTCGACAAATGTATAGAATTGCCGGTGTTAAAAACTCTCTCTCTCTGTTTCATGTTATTTTTGTAGCAGGAACTTAAAATGGCTGTTCTTGAAACTTAGATATAGGAAGAAATATCAAGGCTAATGAAATGTGACTAATGCTATAATATCATCAAAGTTAATCTTTTTTTTTTTAAATATTATGTATTAACTAAAAAATATTTTGTACCCCATGAAAATAAAATTAATAAAATTATTTTACGTAGTTAAGGGTAGGTAAAAGAGAGTATTCAAATCAGATATAGCTAATACTATATTGTTAGTAGAGACATTTTACTCGTATTATTCATGCAGGTTTCCTGAAATAAAACTTTTATCAAAAACTGACGTTTACGTGAAATGTACATAAAAACTAAACTCTCTTTTCGATAGAATTATTTAGATACTTGGAATAGAGCCCGGGATACTGGGTTTACAAATGCAATACCTTCCGAACTCAGCCAATACTATTTACACTGTAATTTTTTATGTATTATTTGGCTGTGCCGCGCGGATTTACCCGAAGAAATGAACAAGTTACTCGCAGCGCCACGTGGTTTCGCCCACGTAGTCCACCCCCAAACCAGCGGTGGAGTTTCATAAAATTCGTTCTTAATACATATCTACACCCTAAAAGGAACCTACCTGCTAAATTTCAGGCTTGTAAGTGATATATTTTCTGAGATTTCTTGATTAAGCTGTGAGCGGTATTCCGCTTCCACATTCGTGTTATGTAACTGTGCAAAATTTCAACTCAATCTGTGCAGTAGTGGGACAGATGTTGAGTGACAAAGTAATATATACTCATTCAAACTTTTCCATTTATAAGCTATAGTGCACGAGTGTGTGCTCCGGAATAAGTGCACTCCGTGTTCGCTCATTCTCCTATTCCGATGAGACGGTAATCTGACATGCCTAGAGAGAAATCAGGCGCAGGACCGACGGCTTAATTTGCGACGGTGTTACATGCCGTGCCTCGAAGAGCAAATTCTTTTTGACTTCTTTTACTCGGACTGTTATCAGATATCGGAAAAATCCATCAACCCTTTGGTCCAACTAGACACGAACCCAGGACCAGTCGAACATGCCTAGCAGTAGACCACGAGGCAGTCAATTTGTTTATAATATTATAATGCTAATCAATAATAGTCTTTAAACATACTACAAAATGCCATATTTATTCAATAGTATATAGGATGAATTGTAAATTATATACATTAAATAGCAATGCATTTTAAATGCATTCAGCTGTATATTGCGTGTGTGAAATAGAAAAATAAATCTTAATTTAATTGCAAAATAAAAATTACATTAAATTATTGATTGCATTAACAATCGGCAAATAAATGCAAGCACAATTTAAACGCTATTTTCACGTCAAATTTCTGTTTGTCAATTAAAATATTTGGATCGGCGAAATGATTTCGAGCGCAATTAATTTAATTATTTGAAACGCTCCACAAGACATGGCTTATAACGGTTTATTTGTTTCAATTTTGTGCTGGTTTTTTTTTGTATTTTGAAATAAAAATGCGTCACCGAATAGCTTATGATAGTGTAATAGATTTACAGAAAATATGTTATTCATTCATGTCGTACTTAATATATTATTTATCAAGTAAGAGGTAATGCCATGCTGCATTGCAGGTGAATGTGGCCGGCACGATCCGGAAGGTAACACCACCTTGAAGTGACAGCAATGCTGTCGCGTTTCGTGAAGCTATATTTGGCTTTATATTCGGTATATTTCATAACATGGTATATATCGTTTTATTATATACAGGCCCCGAGAGCTATTTTATCACTTATTAAAAAGCGTTATTTTTGAATACACGTGTCCGTATATCCAATCACTCGACGCGTAAAAAGCGCCGCCATGTCAACACATGATTGGCCCGTTATCTATGTCTTTTATAATATGAGATAATAAATTACTCATGTGAATGGGTCTTAAATGTAGTAAATATTTAAGCCCCGTTCACATCCATAGGATTGTTTACAAAACGAGTCATCCAAAAGGCGGCGAGGAGTACAATGCGTTTCGTTTGTATTGTCGTTCAAAATAAACCACAGAAATATTCAGGTACGCGGACGCGGCATGCAATATAAACTGTCCCTCCACCTGGCATATGTCGAATGACAGCATTAATTCTGTTAACGCCCATTTACACATATTATATTATTAATTAGAAATTACTTCTAACTTAATTAATTACTTAAAAAATTAAACACTTAATAACTTAATACGTGTAAGTCGTACTTTATGGTATTTTAAACCTAAGTCGCTTACGTCTCTTTCGCTTTTAACTTCGGAATCATGTTATTAAGGAGTAAACTCCAGTTGCGCCTCGAAGCTGACACATACACACACACACAACGTTACTATTACTATTAATACGCTTGGTAGTCAGCTATGCTGTCGCGATTCGTGCATCTTGTAAGAGTCCGGATTACCGCACATCACACATGTGTATACTCTAGTACCTGGTTGTATTACATGCTTATGGATATTATGAGACCTACTCACAACAGGCCGATAAAAATATATAATTTAACTGTTTTTCGTCGTTGGCATCCATTTCTGTCTGCTCCCCTAAAATAGACCAGCGGAAACTCACAAAGCGCATGAAACAAGACAGCCTTAACTTTAAACAGTATCACGTGAGCGGGATACTTTCCTGTACTGGCCCAATGCGTCTGCAATCAGCATGACACAACCGCTTATTGCCTAGTTAATTAAGTTTTGATAATACAGCAAATCAGCAGCGGTGGATAATGGAATTATTGGTAACAATCACACATGAAACGCCTGCTTCTGATACAAAGCCGCCGGGAGATGTAACATCTGAATAATTTACACGCTTCTGGTTGCTGGCGCTAAGATGACGTCATATAAATATTTCATTCGCCTTTAAAGTGTGTGACTTACATTAGATCATGGCATAATAAGATAGATACTACTGCTGAATTCATAATTATCATCTTGTATCTAAGAGACAATTAGTTTTTAACAAGTATTTTATTTATTTGTTTTCTAGCAAACGCGAAGCTGAAAAAACAATGGCGAAGTCGTATACTTTATAAAAAGCCTAAAGAAAAATAAACTACTAAAGACGAGGCGGTATGATCATAGTATCTCTGCCTTTCCGTAAGGACGAATCTTAAAACAAACAACAAACAAACGAGAAATCGGAGCGTTTTGACGGCTGTCCACGCCCATTGCTGTCATGGATTATTGTCTCGCGGATGAATTACCTTCCCCTCTAGTGGATCACCGGCTACTCACAAACCACACGGAACGTCACAGAACGGCTGTCATTCTACGGCAGTGTCATGCGAGGAAGATGTATCATTCGTCGTGCCGGCCCAATTCGGCAGTAATGCATGGCGCTACTTCTTACTTCCACTAGTAACTTAGGTGCAACCACTCGAACGCATCGGCGTTGTTTTTAGGGTGGTGACAGGATGTATACCCGTGCTGTCGGGTTTCGTGTGGTTTGGGAGTGGTCCATTAGGGAGGAGGAAATGAAGGAATAAAGCAAATTTATGGGCGTGGATAATGGTCAAAATCCCTGAATACTTGTTCGCCCCCCACCGTACTATAAAACTATAAAAAACCTATAATATAAAAATAAATAGTAAATCAGTCCTCATCGTTTTTGTGATAGTGGGTTAGGGCTTGCAGACAACAGAAATAACTTATAGTTACCATGCGTATACGTAATACAAAATTATAGTAACATTATGGACTTTGGTGAGATGAAACCTTCGATTGCTGGCAGTATTTGCGCAATGTTTTTATTGCTTGTGAGAGAAACAAGCTATTTGGCCACATGATGGTAAGTGACACACACAGACATTCGCAACAACAGAGGTCTACATAGGCAAGCTATATTGTCAATTCGATGGTTGATGTTATTCGCAATGGAAGGTTTTCTTTTTTCTTTATAATTATAAAGCACTCATTCATGTTAATATAACATGAATTTTAAAATTAATTGTTGCGATTTTTTATTGCGTTAAAAATAAAGCATGTATCGCAGTGTTGCGCATGCTCATATTACGAGTATTACACTTTTGACAAGCGGCTCGCTCAGTTGGTAACGTGGCGGATAGTCCGCGTGATACGCCGGAGGTCGTGGGTTTGTATCCCGCCAAGGTCATGGATATGTATATATGTAGCATATTTTATGAATTTATATAGTAAAAATCATCTCATATAAAAGAAATCCTGTCGCAACGTTAGTTACCTTACTCCTCCGAAATGGCATTACTGACTTTTACCAAATTTTATATGTATATTCAGTAGATCTGAGTATATGCTACTAAATTTTCCGTATTCCTTAGTGACAAGACTTGTTCACTCAATCCAGTAAAACAATGTTTGACGTGCCAGCTAGTAAATATATAAAATTTCTTAAATTTATAAGAATATTAAATTTATACATAGCGATTTGCAGTCAATCATAGATTGTGTCGATAAATGTTGTTACATCTGTATTTCAATATTTATAAAAGAAATTTCATATTACTCAGTCCAACCCGCACACGAAATTACAATTCATTTAGGTGCTTAAGCAATAAGTTATATAAACTTAAACATCGCTTAACTGTTTACATTGGATTATTTTGAAAAAGTTTGGACTGAAAAAGCGAAGGAATTGTCTATGGTGCCATTAAGAGTGAGGGAAACGGGCGGCACAAGTTTCGCTCGAGTTCGCGTGTTGTAAGGAGAGCTTGTGGCAACTTGCCGCGAATTACTTCCACTCGATTTCACGATCTCACTACGATCAGTTTAACTCTTGGAACTATAATAAAACCATAAGCGATCGTGACAATTCAGCCAGTCGCTCTGCTCGCTTTAAATGATGCTTCAGGGACAGCCTCTCGCCAGTCTTAGAACTAAAATAACAGTTTTAGGAAAGACTAGAAATAGAAAACGTTACACTGTTGTTAATTTTAATATTATTTGTTGTTTACCCGACTTCGTCAGAAGGGGGATTTTTTTAACGCGAGTGACACTGGGAACGTCATTAACATTTTAAGTCGTGGCGTTTTATGTTTTGTTATTTAATGTTAGATTCCAGAATACAATTTAGTCGTGTATGGTCGATGGAAATAACTTTCAGAACTGTCTGATCATCTTTATTACAAATAAATTACAAAGTACTCCGTACGTACACTATTGAGTTTTAGACGTTCTTAAATTTTATTTAAAAGTAGTTCCAATTTGAGTCTGGTCGTCACACCGAAAAGGGCTCGCCTGCTTATTTCATTCGGCTTTGTGAGATTTAACAGAGCCCAACCGGGAAGAAGTAATTTTCTCCAGTGTAGTGTATCTTTTATAATTTTTCCTATAATAACAAAGTACCATTGGGAATAGAAAAATCTGCACAATTCGATTTGCATATTACGAGCAAATACATTGCCTACTTTCACTATTCATTCATCAAAGCGGCGGAGTTGTTACGTGCATGCTTGTAATAATTGATAATAATTGATCCAGACCGATTGTAGTGCAATGAAACAATGCAATATTTATTTTTACACACATATATTTGTTAATACATTATTAATATTGTGTTTATCGCTTCCAACGGATGCCAATTAGCGAACAACGTGTTTCAGCGATGGAACTAAATTAATGAAATACCATTATTCCTTTTAACAATATTATTTCACGTACATGATTCATATCTGGTGTAATATAGGAATATTTTGTATGATTAATACATAACCGAATGAATGTATCTGGCATTTTCTTTAATGATGTGCCTTTTATTTGTTTTTAGTTATAAAGGATAATTTGATTAGCAATGAATTTTATTAAAGGATGGTCTTCGTAATTTTTTTGGCGCAATATATTGGACGATAAATTCCACCCTTTATTTTTTATTTATTAGACTGTGGTGTACTTTCAAAATCTTTCAATAATGATAATAAGCAATGATTTCTTTACCAATATTTATCAAGTATATTTTGGTGTTCCGTTAATTTCGTTGCCTTTGTATTTAGTATACCTAAGTTTGTCATAGAAGATATTAAAGATATGTTTAGGATAAATAGAGGTTTATTTTTGTGTAGCGGGCAAACAAGCAATCGGAGCCTCTTTACGACTACCGACGCCCATGAACATGTGCATAATAACAATGCCGATGCGTCGCACTGCTAAACCCCCCCCCCAATGGACCACCGGCTACTCACAAACTGCACGAAACGTGAAACTGAAGATGTCACTTTACGACGGTGTTATGTGAGCGAGAGGTACCTCTCTGTCCGTGCCGGCCCGATTCCATTGCATGGGTGGATGTAATGTCATGTTCTATACATGGCACGACCTCCTTCTATATATTATATTAACACGTGAAGAAAAATATTTCGACCGTTTTTACGAGGACTGTGCTGGAAGAGTGTGAGATTTGGCAAACTTATTGTTTGCGTGCAGGAGAAGTGCAGTGGGTTAATATTTTTATATAATATGCATTTAACTAATAATATTCTCATTAAATAAAACTTTACGCACACTACGGTGTGCACGCCATGTTAAATCTTCTGTAATACACAAACTGTGGCTTTTAAACACACTATGACGTACGACATTTAGTTTTGTTATAAAGCTAGAAAAAGCTTTTACAGTCTATGGTGCTACACAATTGCTAAGGAGCAGACGAGTACATTCCTCTACGGAGCATAAGCGATGTTTTATGGTCGTCGTGACGCCAACAAACTTTGCCAACTGGTTTATGATCCCAATTTATAAGTGAGAGGCGTAAGAAGTATTTACGACTCTTTCACAAACCCTCCCTCGGGCAGCGGGGAGTTTACTTATATCGTTTTCAATCAGAGTTATCACATTTGAATGCGTTTGAGCCGTTTACTGTTTCTCAAATAAACTTGGTTATGTTGATCCATATTTAATATTGACAGTCCATTAAGTTATTGCAATTAGAGGAGCAGACCTTTATCACGTGTATGGACTGCTGCATACCAAATGTCGAGTAGTTTTTCCAGTGCATCTACGACATAAAATGTAGCTAAAACTACATATAAATTTAGTTATGATATGTTATTTGAAGTGCAATTATATGAAATGTTGTTGATGAAACGGCGTAAAGTGACAGCGTTGCTGTCGCGTTTCGTACAGTTTCTGGGTAGCCGGTGGCCCATTGGGGGGGGGGGGGATGATAGGAGGGCAATCTGCGTAGCAATCATGTGAATGTTCATGGGCGTCGGTAGTAATCAAAAGGCTCCGCTTGAGCGTTTGCCCCTTATGCTATAAAAAAGAAACAGTGACAACTTTATTTTCTTATCTTATCTATCGTAACAAAAATGTGATGTTTACATTCTTCAATATTTTATGTTGCTTTGTAAACTAATTTATTTCAATTAATTGCTCAACTCAAGTATATCATTCAGTTAAATTATTTTTATATGTAAGATGTAATAATGATAGTGCACTCATACTGGGGAAATAGCGAGGATAAAATAAAATTTAAGTAACATTTCATATCGAAATTATAATCTGTCCAGTGTTATTAAAGTAAGTAAAAATATTTTTTGCTACTTAATCATTCAGAGCGGAGAAAGATATTGATCGTAGTATGAGACTACAATAGATACTATATCATTAATATATCATATGATGTGTGACGAGTATCTGAAGTTTTAGATAAAAACAACAACAAGACATGACGTCAAGCGTCAGTTCGCTAATAGTACACTTAAATTAATTAATATGTGTAATATATTTATATATGTGTAAATAACACTATGAGGTATGATTACTTATATTAACAAAAAATGTGTAATTAATTAAGAAAAAAGAATCACCGTGACCATGGTTGCTGTAAAGCTTCTGAAACGACGGGCTAATTAAATAATTAAGTAAATCGCGATAAAATCCGTAGAAGTAGTTTTATTGGAATAAAAAAAGAAGTAAAAACAATTTTCTTTAAGTACTCGTGCATTCCATAAATAGGGGGTGGGGGGGGGGGCTCAGTATAAACAATTTTATAAACAATAATCCAAAGTCGAATATATGAAAATCTTCGACAGGAAGTTACAATAGAACATTGTACATGTTATTTTTTTATATAAAAAAACCTTCAGTTTACAATCTGCATGAGCGTTATGAAATTTAGCAAGCATAAATTAATTTTCAATTTGCCTTTGACGTTTCGCTGAGCCTGCCCGACGTGTCTCTCACAAGGTATTACCCCGGACACGACGCTGTGCTTATTCGCTGCACCCGTATCTCTCTGTACAGGTTGGCCTCGTGTCATACACATGTTATGAGAAACTTAATTGAAATACTAGAGATTCATACTCAAATAATACCTGAGTTCATTCACTTCTGTGACTTAATAATTCCCTATTGTAGTTCCATTAACCTACAATCCTTGCAATGCACAGACATGCACACTAGTCGACCGATTGGCCAAGTTATCAACTTGGCGGCATAGTAAGTGTGTTATGCCAGCTGGTTCGAATCCCGCCCGGCTCATCATGTCTCATGTTCATCTATGTATTATACTTATTTCTTTAATCAATATGTTAGATCTTTGGTATTCCTTAAATGAAAAAATACATGAAATATGTTTTCCTTGTTTAGCACTTATAACTTAACACAAGTCCTTGCCGACCACAATAACGTGGTGTGATTATCTCCAAATGTTATATGTCTACCAATGGGCTAGCGGAATCATTAAATAAGCATCTTTATTAGTTCTATCTTTTATTTACATGAATGTTACTTGTGTTTAAACTACCTTTAATTAATATTTAAGTTTATAACTCAAAGTTGTACGTTAAATTACTAAAGCGTTAGCAATATAGCGAAGGCTTTTAACTGAAATTGGTAATATAATGAGCATATAACTTACACAACAAAGGAACAGGATTGAGTATAATTCTTTTTGCTAAGACATTAAACAAATGTAACATGGCGTCGAAATAATTCTCACTTTATCATACTACTTTAACTGCATATTAAATATTTTTATTTCTTTCAAATTTGTAGGGAATTCATTATCCTAGGAAATATATTAATATTCTCACAAATAAAATAATATTATCCTATTATGAGACATATTTTATTTAACAAAAAAAATCGAAATAGGATTATCTTATACAAAGTTATGCGCGGTGAGTTGAATAACCGGTCAAATTCCGTGGTCTAAATTTAATTAACATTTATTAACTTCCCCTTATGTTCGAATTTAATTTTGCGTATTAAAATAAGCAAAAATGTGTTCATATTATCTTATGAATTTAAAAATAATCACGAAATCCGCACCAGTTTGTAAAAAGTTGCGTAGTCGTGAATCGAAAAATTGGTATCAGTTCAGAGTCACTTTCCCTAGGGTTCCGTACCAATTGGAGGAACGAGCGTGGGCACTTATTAGACTTCCATTTCCAGGTGTATGTATTACATCCATATATATTATAAGATAATGTCCCCAAAAACTGTCTGACTGTACGTGATCGATTTTCTCAAAATATACTTTACACATATTTTTTTATTTTTTTAAATTCATAAGATAATGAATTTAAAAATAATCACGAAAACCGCACCGGTTTGTAAAAAGTTGCGTAGTCGTGAATCGAAAAATTGGTAGCAGTTCAGAGTCACTTTCCCTAGGGTTCCGTACCAATTGGAGGAACGAGCGTGGGCACTTATTAGACTTCCATTTCCAGGTGTATGTATTACATCCATATATATTATAAGATAATGTCCCCAAAAACTGTCTGACTGTACGTGATCGATTTTCTCAAAATATACTTTACACATATGTACGGATTTTCGTGCGGTTCTCATCCACAGAGATAACGCTGCCCGAGGGGAAGCTTTTAGAGTATAGTTTGTCCTCTGTTATTCGATGACGAAGCCGGAGCGGATCGCTAGTTTAGTATGATGACGCTAGATAGTTGAACTACCAATAGGTGAAGTTTTTATATATGTGATATAACTTTGAATAAATTACTAGGTTACGGAGCTTTTCCCTTATTTATATTATATAATTATCTTGTCAATGTTCATTATATAGTTCATCGGGAAAGTACCCTCTAAGTATGATTGACAGATAGACTAATGAAGACTACAAGGCTAATAGCAATGTTGTAAGTAAGTACTAATAGTAATAGAATATATGAAAACTTCTATGGTAAGTTGCAAATGAGACCCAAAGATATTGACAAACCACAGGCATAGTATAGGGGAGCAAACGAGCAATACCATCCCTTTTGCGACAACTGACGCCCACTAACATCCACATTATTACAATACCGATGAGTCGGCGTTACCCTTTTCCCCCTCCCCGATTGACCACTGGTTATCCACAAACTGCACGAAATGCGACATCGAAGATGTCACTATACGGCGGTGTCATGCAAGCGAGAGGTACCTCGCCAGTCGTGTGAGCCCAACTCCGATGCAATTCAGCGAGGACTGCTTACTGAATTGCCTAATGGTTAGTTACAAATGACACCCCAAGCTATGGAGAAACCACAGCCGTTATCAGCGCTGAATTCTCAATCCTAATTGTACTAGCGTAAATGTTACATTAATAATGACACCACGATCATGCTGCGAGTAGAATAATCACATGCATTTTGCGCTTTTCCTGTAAATATAATTTTTTACTAACATTTCCACGAGCGCCATGCATTGCTTGTGAAATTTGCAAAGTACTAATATATTTTTCAATGCTGTGATAAGAGATTTGAAAGGAATAAATAATATATGAGCGCACATGGATTAGTCGAGGGTCTAACGATATTGGCCTTTCATCATTCAGTACTCGCTAGTAGTAAAAGGGTTAGAGCAGATCATTAAACGTAAAAATATGGAACTAAAATCTTCTGCTAATGTTATACATTCAAGAGCTTGTGTGTGTTCGTTATCATTCGCGCAAACGAATGGATTTGTATGCAATTCGGTACATATACGTATTATATTTTTTTTTATATAGCGCAATGTTAAAAGCCTTTGACGACTACTGACGCCCATAGATATCTGCAACATTGCCATGCAGATGCGTTGCCCTCTGTGTAATTTCGCCTTACACTTTTTTATGACTATGGGCACTAGACTATCGCGCACGGCTGGATAATAAGTAAGTTTTCTATTATATTTTTTATTTAAGTAGTTGGACCGTCACGCCTCCGCTCACTTGATACTGGCGTAAAGTGACAGCGTTGCTGTCGCGTTTCGTGCGGTTTGTGAGTGCCGGTATATATAGGGGGATGATATATATATGCCCGATATGTAGTTATATAGTGTTGACGTGATTTGGTAGGTCCCACATATATTATTACTATTGTTATTATTTTTATTATCACACAGAGTTTGTTTTAGTACTGATAGACATCGTTCGACCTTAATCTCTTGTGTCCTCATCAGATTTGAAAGTTATTTTAAGTGGTGGGTTTAATTTGTGTGTGGCGTGTAGGACTTGTCGAAGGCTACAAACTATACCTTACTCCACTCCTTGTGGTGGTGCATATACGTATTCCATGAAGCAACGCCCTAAAGGGACGGAGTGCCTGGTGGCTATGCCAGTGAAGTCGTGTGGCGCAGCTAGTGGCAGTTTAGGAAAAAAAATGTTTCTTCTATAACTTAAAAATAATTTTTGAGTAAAATATTACTGCTGTAAGCTTTTCTGTAAATGGAAAATAAAGTAATTTCAAATGTATCCGAATAAATAGTAAACATAAGCAATACATTCTTGTAGTGTAGTGTAAAAAGCACTCGAATAGAGATCTCTTGATAGTCCTGCAACTACACAAACACGCCCTGTCTGACGAGAAAGGTAGAAATTCTAATCTGCCCTTTTTGTTATCTTGTCCGAATTTTTATACCATAGGCTATAGCAAAAAGTAATTTTTTTTTTTTTAGCCTATAGCAAGCGAAGACAATGTAGATCCATGAATATGATGCTGTGCTATTCTTTCCTTTATATCTGGCTCGGACTGTCGCTGACTATACAAAACGTGATGGCATAACCATTCCAACACTATGTTTAATTTCTAGCCGTTTTTTTTTGCCTCGCGATGACCGGACCAGGGTGGGATACGGTCGAGTATATGGGACACGCGGCTGACTATGAAACCCCGCGGATGTCATCGACTCCCTATACTGAGGTTTGAACATAACAAGGTAAACGTAAGTTACATAAATGTATATAAAGAGACATATAAAAAGTGACTTATGAAAATCGATAGACATGTCTGACTAAGTTTAGCGAACAGTTTAAAATATATGCAGAATGCAACATGAAAATGCTATCGGGGATAATATTTAACATTTCATTTCTGCGATTCTTGTTTTGTACTGGAGACAATATAATTTATGTAAAATACTTTGTCAGTTTCATTTTATTTGTCTGAGGTGAAATACATTTTAAGCCAATTTTTTGTTCAAACACAAAAACTCCGATTGCAAACAAGGAGTCCCGGTGTTCCTTGATTGACCATTAATTAGGGGTTTCTTTTTTTTTTTGGGGCAATCGAGATATCTGAGCCTCCTTACGACTACCGACGCCCATGAACATCCACATGATTTAGTAATCGTGATGCGTGCTGATGCGTTTCCCTCATTCCCCCCCCCCCAAAGGGTCACCAGCTACTCGCATTTTTCATTATTATGTGAGCGAGAGGTATCTCCCCGGTCGTGCCGGCCCAATTCCGTTGCATAGAAGAATCAAGTGTCATGCACTTATGCCACATGCATGGCGCTACCTCCTCATATACAGCATGGCACTATCTCTGCCTGAAATGGGGTTCCGGTTTTTTTATTGTGTAGATGTTTATGAGCATCGGTAGTGTCAAACCTTATAGTTACTTTAGGCAATAAGAACTGCAGAATTATATAATTACTTCACAACAGTGTAAGTGGTGCTCATTATGTCGCATGGAAATTATATAAAAATATGAATGAAAATAAAATTATTTAAAGACGGAGGCGTGACTTTTTATAAATAAAAAGAAAAAAACTATTATTATATTAGGCGTAAAATCCGTACAGCGGTTTTAGCGGGACAGCGTTTTAAACAATTCAATTTAAATTTCACATTCATAACATTATACAGATTTATTTAAACTGTAGCTAAGAAGAAAATACTTGCATTAAATCTATGTAATACAAGCTGACCCGACACACGTAAATTTTGGTTGGTTATGAAATAGTAGCCGATGCTCAGACCTGCTGAATATGCCTATATATATATATATATATATATATATATATATATATCTCTTTTGGAGGAGTAAGATAAGTGACATTGTGACATGAGAATGTTGTATATAAGATCATCAGATCATAAGATCATATAAGATCAATATAAGAGATAAGATATCAAACCGGGCCGCAAGTTCTGTTACGTGTATATCGTGAAATAATTAGAGAACAATATTTATTCTCGTAAAAGTTTCTAAATTCAAATTAACAAACATTCTTGTGGCCAGCATTCTTAATTGAGTTTTTAATGTGTGACAGAATTTATGATCTGACAAAGTATAAAATGCAAACCTCTTTTCATTTTTTAACGCGGGGAAACACATCTTACGCACCTTACCTACCGGCCTGGGCTACTAATGTTCACAAAAATTCTGGTTTGCATCTTCCCATCTGCGGGAAAGGAGGGGGGTCTGTCCCCCTATCGTCTACCTAAAACCTGAAGACAAAAAAGTCTTCCGCAGACACGACGAACTGTAGGGGCGAGGGCAACAGCGCTGCCAACAGTAATAGGTCCCTTCGAAAAAAAAAAAAAAAACTACTGAACCTAGATACTTCGAATTTGTTACATGCCTTTTATAACGTTACTTACGTTTCGGGTACTTATAATAAGATATTACCCATATGGGGAGAACTTTTTGTAACCGTTTCATGTGAGTTTCACCGCATGGCGTTGTTTTACTACTATAAAACAAGATAATACGTAAAATTAACAATGAAGGTAATATAACCATACAATTACTGAAAAAGGCCAGTTACCTCGCCTTTTGTTATTTATATTTATTTGGTCTCATCATAAATATTGTACAAAGAAAAAAATGTTTAATTACAAATAATATTTATTACTCGTACAATGTGTTATCTTTATACACAAATATAAAACAATTAAAAATGTAAAAACCCTATTTGAAGTGGAAGTGAATGAAGACCCATTAGCTGCAGTACAGTCCTTTATACATTGATGCCAATTATCTCTGGAATAGAAGTCTCTCCTCGGGGAAATTCTTCACTGCCAATCGTACGGATTGATTTAGGGAAGTTATCATGGCGCTTAGTGCAAGCTGTATTCTCCAAAACTGACCTTATCTCATAATATAGCAGATTAAGGTGGGGACTAGACGACGAGCAGTCTTCAGCTCTGCTGAAGTTCTAGACATTCGCTTCCAACCAGGACTTTGTGAACAGAGCCTTATGACCCGGCGACCTCGGCGAAATCGTATAATTATTTATACAATTTATTATAAATATTTTTTTATAGAATAACTTTTCTGAAACAAATAAAAATGAAAAGATATTACCTATGAATTTAGAATCTGTCATTTTTACACGATTGTTCATTTTATTTTCTCATTTTGGTACCAATATTTTGTGATATTGTAAATTAAGGATGATGAGAAAGCGAACATAATCTCTAATTCCATACCACGAAAAGAATGCGTGCTTCTACTGATGACTGGCCTCTACGTTTAAAGGACTGTGTGGCAGCCAATGGAGACCACGTCGATTAAGTTTATATATTTTTAATTGTTTTGTATTCGTGTATTTACTGTAAAAGTGACAAATGTTATTTGCAATTTTTTTTTCTTTGTGACGATATTTATGGGAGGACTAGGTACGATGTAATTATACAACGCTGAATGCGAAACACAATAATTTGGTTAATTTAGTTATTTAACTCGACTACTACTAACTAAATTTAGGCGACAGACTTTTAGCATGTTCGTGTTGTCAAAACAAACGTTAGGTACATTTAGGAATGTTATTACCGGGCATATTATCAGGATTCCAATTAAACAATTATATAGATTAGAAATAGAAAGAAACTTATATCATTATTTCTGGTTTGTGAATTCTTTTTCGCTGAGATAGCCTCACTAGGATATTCTTTTAATAGATACTGCCTCGTATACTTTGGAGACAGGATTTGTAATACAATGGTTACCATAAAAGTTGAGGAGTGCGGCTTAATGATAGGCGGTGGTCCATTGAAGTCTACGGAGAAAGGAGGCCAACGCAAAGTGCGAATGTTTGTAGGCGCTGCTAGTCATTCAAAAGCTCAGACTGTTCGCTTGTTCTAATAAATATATTTTATAGTATAGGGGGCAAACGCATATCGGAGCCTTTTATGACTACCAACGTCCATGAACATCCACAAAACTACTACGCCGAACATCCACAAAACTACTACCGTGTTGCCCTCCTGCCTTCCTCCCCTCCAAACGTCATCCGGTTGAAACGCGACACCGAAGGAGTCAAATATAAGAAAAGGAATTTTAGCCGATTTATATCATAGAGCACGTACGAGTTATATTCCCTTGTTACGTCTTATTTATTCAATAAGTGCATTATTATATGCGCATAGTAACTGTGCTGCTTAAAGAAATTGGTAGTCTATTTGCCTTTCTCCATCTTTCAGAAGACACCCTGTCCAACATGCGACCGGGTGTCATCCGTACTTATTCACTAATCATGGTTTCGACGTGGCAACCATATTGGTAGTAATGTGAATATGTAGACGCACGCGATTAGTAATTATTGTATTTCGTCAAGTCAAGTCTATCATGGTTCATGGGAATCACCCCACTGACAGACATACAGGTGGCGTATTCTTAGAAATAGAATCCAGTCTTTACCTTCAGCTCCTTTCAGTCATTATTATTTTTGTGTTAAGCCCTTTATGTGTACCATTGTTGGGCAAAAGCCTCCCCCCATTTTCTTCACTTTTCTCCAACCATAGCATTCATCTCCATCATCGCGCCGTCCTGGCACTCACCTCACCATCTCCATTTTGATCTGCCGCGTCGCCTCTTAGAGTATGGGTCCAATAAGGTGGAAATTTTTGCCTCAGTACTTACTACTTACTACTCAAGTCTACGGCAGACTTGTCGGATCGAGCTCCATTTGAGCTCCACGGCTTATATATTATATAAACATAATATTTCATTTAACTGAAACAACTAAAGTTGGCTAATTCATAACTGAGCTATAAACTGAGAACGTTGAAGTTTCAATTATTCTATCTTAATTGGGGATAGAAGCAATGTGAGGATGTTACACTAATAATAGCCTAGCGAGACTTAGATATAAGTTCTAAAGTCCAGAGCCAATTTTAAAGGTTATTTTTGTCTCTAGCAGGAATAATAGTAGAGAAAACTTGACTTGTGTGACGGGTACTTGTTCGTTGCTTAAATTCATCATTTGCTTAAATTTAAAAGACATAAACAAATCCTACGGATATATTACTTATATATGTATTGCTTATACCAATATTATCAAGACTTTACCAGGAAGAGGAAAAGGTTACATAAATGTGTGGCCTTCCTATCGAACAATGCGTTACCGGCTACTCAGATACCGCACGAAACGCGCCAACCACGCCGCCACTTTTCGCCGGCGCCGAGTGGGCGAGACGTACTACCTAGAAATAAATATCATAATTATTTTTTGTTTTCAGTATCGATGACAGTAATTATCAACTTCTCGAAGAATACAAGTATAACAATAGTACATTAATACAGGAGGTCCGAGGTTATTTAATCACTTATAGACGTAAAATGTTTTAGTGTTGTAGTTTAATTTCGGATAAAACGTGGTCACCGTAGTCTTGTTGTAGTGTATGGTGCAGGCTCGTCATCGTCGACGACAAGTCTGCCCTCTTATCAATGGCGCAAGCGTCATTGCTACTATTATGTCAACACCTCCAATAATTTGGAGGATATTTTGTTTATTGATGTCTTAAGTTTACGCGAATGTTAGTCATTACAATAAAACTACTTTTACTGATTTTATCGCGGTTTATTAAATTATTTATGTAGCCCGACGTTTCAGAAGCTTTACAGCAACCATGGTCACGGGTGGATATTTTGTTACATATTTTGGCGAAAATTGAGTAATGAATACACACTACTGAAAATGACGCACCAGTCAACCTGACTATTTACGTTTCTTCTTTCTCACCTACAGAATAACTTAGAGACCGTTTAGGATGTTTATCATTTGTCTAGAAAAAAAAAATCAAGACTTTCACAAGGAACATTTTAGAGAATAAAAAAAACACGTCTGTCAGCTCCGACACGCGGCTGGAGTATACTCCTTAAGAAAAAGAGACATATTCGACGTAAAGCGTTACGTTTGACCGGAAACGGTAACACGTGATTTAAAAATTTTCACTGCACGCGCCATTACCCTTTCATAAGGCGTACAATATAGTAAAAGTTGTAATAAGCTTCTGTCCAGTATGAAGGCTTAAATCGCTATATTGCCAAACTTTATTATACACCTTCGGGCTTCGTAATTTCGTTAATTGCACATGTTATTAAGGTTGGCATATAAATGGTTAATCTTATTGTATAAGCAATGGCTGTACCAGAGTATGCACAGTCAGCCAAATCTACGCTCAAACTGGTTTATACTCCCATCGATACACAATGGCCTGCTGACATGAAGGAGGAAGAAGATTTCAGAGCATTTGATTTACGAGCCACATAATGGAGCGTTGTGTTACATTTACTGCATGCAATCACTGCATCGCCTTGCTTTACTG